>JASXSY010002529.1:0-104816 GCA_034509805.1 Sipha maydis | reverse complement strand
AACAGTTTAAAAGAATCATTATTAACATATTTTTGAACAGCTCTTTTTAACGTTTGAAAATAATCATTTCTTTTTAAGTGGTTTTTTCATTGGCTTCCTCATCATTATCTTCATAATTTTATTTTTGCTTTTTTATTAGTATATCAGTTATTTCTTGATTAAACAATGCTCCAAAATTAGGAAAACCTATTGATCAATTGAAATCAAATTTTTTAACATTTTTGTCCATGAATTCTGTTTTTTTTTTTTATTCTTTCATTATACTTGATTCATAAAAATCAAGATTTTCGGAAGCAATTTATTATACAATCAGGAGTTACTTTACTCCAATACTTAATTACCTTCTGTATAGCTTTTAGCACACTTATCTTACAAGCTATACATGATACTGGAATTTTAAATTTATAAATTATTATAATTTTTCAGTTATTTAGTTATAAATGCAAAATGAATGTGTGTAAAAGTAATTCAATTATACATAATAATTGTAATAAGAGGTAAATTTAACATTAGTAACATAATATTTGGTTTGGGTTTTTGTTTCCAATACATTTTTGGTTTTATAAATCAGTGATCACATTATACTTAAAAATATGCTTTCCAAATTATCATTAAATAATATGTAGCTACAATTTAAATGAATATATAACTTAGAAATAAAAACATTTTTTAATTTTTGATTTGGTAAAACAGAAATGATATCTAGTACTGAGTACTTTCCATGAACATTTTATTCTTGCTTAACGTGATACACGAAACAAGGATATATTTTACTTAGTATTATTGATGAAAAAGTTATAAAATTTGGTTTTTAAAGCAAATCTGATTTTTCAAATATGTTAAGTATCAAGAAGGTTTTAATTGATTTTTCATTCTTCAAAATAATTAAGAGCTATTCAAATTTTTTGGAACCCATTTGCTAGATCTTATTTTTTATGTAATATACATATAGTGAACATTTGCAAAAAATTATTAAATGTCCACTACAGGAGAGCACTATAGAGAATTGATTATACATATACATACACATACATTGAAATTGGTACATATTAATTCATTATTTACATTTTTTAAATACAATTTTTTATCAGGAAGTGTTCAAAAAAATAAAACTGTTTCAGCACAATTGAATAATTTTTTCGGTTAATAATCTAAAATTAATTTTTTCAATTTTTTGAACCAGTTTTCTACAACACTTAAATCAACAGAGTTACTTCACCACAAATATTTTTAAAAGAAATATGACGTTCTCGGAATTTTTGAAGCCAACCATTGAAGCTTAAAAATTTTCTAGACCTACCTCATTTGCAATTTATCGTGCTTTTTCTTGGATGAATGGTCCAGCAACAGATAAATGACATGAACAGACTTTACGGAACCCTCAAAAAAATTTTTTTATCATCTTATCCGTTTTTTCTTTAGTGTTATTTACAAAAATTATATCATTGAAGTATACAATTACATTTTCAGTATACCAAAATGTATGCGTTAATTCTTGAAATATTTCTTGTATTAATAACAATTAAAATGGTGCTCTCAAAAATATATAACAACAAAATAAACTACTAAATGTATAATATTTATTTGAATCATTGTGCAACTTAATTTTATGAAAACCATCTCTCATGTCAAATATACAAAAATTACTTTTATTAATTAAACTTTGTGTTATTTCTTTTAAAGTGGATTAGATAAAATGCACGCACTACATTGTTATTAATAATAATTATTTAAATATAATAATAATTAAGCTCAACTAAATCTACAAACATTTTAAGTGTTTTTTTTTTTTTTTTTTTTTTTGTGTCTACTATTACTGTTATTATTTTTTTTTTTTTCTAGTAAGCTCTTAAGGTTTGTTCCGATCTTGGTTTAAGTGCTAGTGGAATTCTATATGAAGGATTTGCTTTGGAAATTGGTTTATCACCCACCTTAATAAAATATGAACTATTTGCAGAAAGTACCTAAACCTTCAAATATTTTTTTATTTTCTGTTAAAAATTCTCAAGGTTTTATAATATACTAATATTTTTTTTAGTTATTAATTCTTTGAACTAGGTTGAATTCACCACAAGAGTTTAATCCTTGTATTCCAATACACTTAAGATATTTTATTATTATAAATCAAACCTCTCAAATCATTTCATTCACTTTTCATTCTAATACTATTATACCATTTTGTCATAGTTTAAAACAACCATAAGATTCTATTTTAATTTTGGTTGGTCAAATTACTTGTTTGTATTAATTGTTTAACTCTGCATTAGACTGTTATTGATACAATAAAATCTGGAAACATTATTAATACATCATGGTAAATGTATTATTAATATTGATTAATTGAGACCATTTTTTAGTATCTGTTTTTTTTTTTTTATTAAAAAAAATCAAATTTTCTATTATATTGGATTCTGAATCAATTATTTTAATTAAATGTTGCTTATAGGATTTTCTTTCAAATTTAAATTTACATAAATTACAAAAATGATTCATGCTTATACAATTATTACAAGTCTTACTAAAGGCGGAGCATTTATCAATTAAATTTGTCTTACCACATCTTGTACGTTCCTGTTTAGTTGTCTACTGATTTGATACTGATACTGTTTGGCAGTATAATGAACCTCTGTCTTACACTTCAGCTCTTTAGAATTTTTTTTTCTGTTGCTTTTACTGATTGACAGAATTCTACTAATTTATCCAATAATATCTCCTCATAGCAGCATTTCCAGTGTGTCGTGACATCAATTCCCAAGTATAATTAGAGTACTGTTAAATAAGTACCAAAATTATTATAATTTTTTTTGGAAGTAAAAATTTTAATGGAGCATTATTTCATTCTACATGGATGTGCAATATTTATTTGTTCAAGAATTTGTGTGACATCAATATAGCTTTATTACCCCACTCCAATATTGTATACTTTTAATGTGTCCATGCCCATTAAGTTCAACAACCTTGCTCTTTATATATTTTTTGATTTGTAATCTGTTTTCAATGTTGTAATGTAAAATTTAATTTACTGCTTACAAAACCATTCTAACAATTCAAATAATTCCATGATACATTACCTATCATTTTAAGTAGTGCTGATTTATAGAATTCCTTAGTTAATTTATTTAATTTATACTTTACTGTAGACTTTAATTATTTAATTTCACTTTTTGTTAACACATATTGTTCGTTTAAGACTGTTAAATAAATGTTAAAAATGAAATTAATTAATAAAAAAGACATCTTAAATAAATTATATTTCATTAAACTAAAAAATATATGTGCCTTAATTATTATAACATTGAGATTATGCTGATATCTGTTTATTATCAAACAATTTATTTGTTGCTTTATTGCAAAATTCATGAAAATCAAATTTGGTTTTCGAAATCACTACTCTTTTCATCAACTTTCTTTATAACGAAGATCATGTATGATATTATTTAATTATGAGTACATTGTTTAAATATTTATTTTTACCTTTTTATAAAACATAGGTGATACTGTTTTGTGCTATTATCAAAAATTATTGTACCCAGCAATAATTAAAAAACGGCGTTGGAGGAATGATGGTATTGCAGAATATTTTGTTCATTATAAAGGATGGAAGACTAGATGGGATGAATGGGTTAACGACGATACTGTATTAATAATGAACGATGTAAATTTATGGCATCAAGAAGAATTAGTAAAACAATTGTAAGAAATAAATAAAAATGTTGTAAATATTTATTTTTTATTAACTTCTTTGTTTATAATATAGTAATGAACGGAAAGAACAACAAAAATTAAAGATATCCAAAAAAAAGGAAAAAATTGTTAGAAAGAAGCTCATTACAAACAATGTTCAATCAGACAACAAAAGAGGGAGAAAAAGAAGTGATTTAGTTTTAAATAAACATATATATAATATGTCTAAAGTTTAATATTACCATAAATAGTTGTAATTTTTACATTTTTTTATTTGAAACTTTTAGGCATATCATCTGATAATGATTTTATGAATTCTCAATCTGCTTCGACATCAAATCTTGGTAGAGGAAGAAGTAATAAAATTTAAACTAACATTAATGTTTATGATTTTAATTAAATATTTGTATCTTTAGACTCAACTAATAATCAATATTCAAGTTTTTCATCTGTTTGGAAATCAAAAATTCATAGAGCGAGAAGTAATATACTTTATATTCAATAGCAATCTTTGTTTTAATATTTATGATTAAAACTTTTTCTTAAAATTGTTTAGCCCTATCTCCTGAAAATGATTCCACGGATACACAATCAACTTCAGGATCAAGCACCGATCACAAAACAAGTAATATATTTTAAATTTAATATCTAAATTTCTATTTATTATTAAAAATTGTCTATTTATAACTTTTAGACATAACTTTTGTAAAAGTTCCTTGAATTCTAAAATATACATATAAAAAAAATGTAATAAATTTTAATTTTAAAATTAATACTTATGACTTAAATTTGTATATATAATTTTTAGGGTTCATTGGTAACCAAACTCGGAGATCATCATCTATTTGGAAATCAAAACTGTATAGAGCGAGAAGTAATATACTTTACATTCAATAGCAATCTTTGTTATAATATCTATGATTTAAAATCTTTTAGACCTATCTCCTGAAAATGATTCCACGGATACACAATCCCACTCAGGATCAAGCACCGATCACAAACCAAGTAATAAATTTTAAATTTAATATCTACATTTATATTTATGATTTAAAATTTTCTATTTGTACCTTTTAGATATAAATCCTGTTAAAAATTCCTTGGTTTCTAAAATACATAAAAAAAAAGATGTAATCAATTTAAAATTTAAAATTAATACAGTTGGGTCTTAATAATTCGAATGTCAAGGGAGATAAAATTTAATTTGACTTATGTTTTTTCAAATTACATAACTCAATTTATTTTAAAAATACGAAAAAATTCGAGTTAAATATTATTTTTTATTTATTTAATATGCTTTTATTAGAAACATTATTATTTATATGTGTATTAACTACAATTACAATTAAAAATATTAATTTTAAACTCATTTCCTGTATACTCGCACCTATATGTTTATTAATTAAATTTTAAAACACAAAATATTTATAATTCTTATAATTTAGAAAATAACTTGAACTAAGAGTTTGACGTTTGGGTTTTTTTTTAAATAAAGTCTTCAATTTTCCCCAAGTACTGAAAAAGTATATCATCTGCACCTTTGGTTTTTTTAATGAACACTTACTTTTTCAAGTGACACCTTCGCTTCTATTGCAGAAACAACTAATGGATATTCATCTTCTTTATCTTCATCTGAGTTAGATTTAGGAGTCTGTTGCACTGCGTCTACAATGTCTTGATCACTTAATATTCTTAATATCTCCTAATTTGGAAACATATTAATATTAATTATAATTACCCACAGGTAATATCTGTGTGATAAAAATGTAAAATAAAATAATAAAGAACCGGTTGGGCCTCGCTCTGCTGTGGGGGGTGGAGTTAAATTGATTTGTTAAATGTTAATTCAATGATAGGTATCATTGTATACGAAAAACGATTCTGAACGGAGATGATATGTTAGTCTAGAATAATAGAATAATACATTGTTATTTATAAATATTGTAATAAGTATATTTTATTTTGAAAAGAAAAATTTAGAAAAATCGAAAATTTAAATTGTCTATAATTAAGTCAAAATATGTCAAAATACTTCGAAAACTTAATCATTCATAGAAAATGTCAATATAAAAATTTGCGTGTTTGCGTTATTTGGATTTTGAGTTAGAGAAAATTAAAAAAACCGATATGATTTGTCAGTCTAGAATATTTTATATTACATTATGTTTTACATATAATCGTATTCGCTATTCGAACGCTTATAAAAAAAAAAATTGTGCCTGTGGATTTCAATAATTTTTGAATGACAATAAGAAAAAGTTCAGTGGAATCTTCTATTAAATTTTCAAATATTTTGTACCAGCCAAATTTTTTTTATCATTGATTATAAAAAAAAAAAAAATAAAAAAAAATGTAAAAAAATCGAATATTTCAAATGTTATAAGTAGCTTAAAAATCATTTTTTTTTTAAAAAAAATATGACATAAAGCAAATGCCAATATTAACAGTTGGTACAAATTTCAAGTTTTTGCGACTTATACTTTTTGAATTATAACAAATATTAAAAATCGTTTGAGGATAAATCGTTATTTTATACAATTTCGTAAAAATTTAAATTTCAAACGGTCATAAAATGTTTTCCTTTAATTCCGCTAGAAATTTTTTTATAGACTTTTGAAGAGTAGCTTATGGATAATCTAGTGTTAAAATTTTGATCCTTAAGTATAAACCGATAAATGTTTATGAATTTTCAACTACAAAATAACTTGCAAATTATCGTGATTTTAACATATGTTATACAAATTTGAACTTTATGGACTTATAGAAAAATGTTGAGTGAAACGATTTCGGGTTTTCGGACAGCCAAATAAATTTTATAGATATTTAAAAAAAAAAAACTTACAGAAATCGAAAATTGAAATTGTCTATAAATATGTCAAAATACTTTGAAAATTTAACCATATATAGAAAAAGCCAATATAAAGATTAAGTGAAAATTCCAAGTGTTTGCAGTTTTTCCTTTTTGAGTTAGAGCATTTAAAAAAAATGTATTTTGACAAAACGTGGATTTGCGTAAGATTTCTCGTTTTTTCGTAATTTTTTTATCGTTTTTTCCAGCGCTTTTAAAAAGTACTGAAAAAATTGGAATTTTGACTTACCAAAGTACCATCTGCATCCACTTTCCTTTCAGAAAAGTTGCTGTTTAAGAAAATCGAAGCATTTTTACTGCCAAAAAAGGTGTCGTCAGACAAAAAAAAATAAAAAATAAAACACACATCATTGTAAAACCAATAGATTCCATCACTCCGTTCAGAATCTAATATATATATATATATATATGTACCTTTTGTTCGTGGTTACTAAATACAATATTCGTTTTTTATTTTAAAATAAATATAATACATAACATATAAAATTAAGAATACAAAATATAATAATTTACCAACTAAAAAATTTTACAGTTTCAGTGACTACATACCTTAAACGAAAAAATTTTATTTTTTATTATTTGTCTTATATTACCAGAAATATTCATGCCTCTGTTCTTCATTTCGTAGCAATATCTTTTAATTTTTTTACATAATTACGTAAAATATAATTGGAGCATTCAATTTTTTTTTATAACAAAATTATTTCCATAAGGTTTGGCCAGATACTGTTTATTCATGATGCTATTGTCAACTTCACCTTCAATAAAAATAATTGAACAATACATTTTACTACTTATAAGTAATATGCATATTATAAAACATTACGTGTATCATACTGCATACAATTAAATGTTAATAGTATATATATATATCAGAGTGACACGTTTTTTATTTTTAGTGGTAATCATACAATTACGAAATTGTATTATTATAATTATAAATTATACATAAAAAGTTGTCATATATTTTCTAGATCTTGATCGAGGCATTTCCCGAAATATGATTGTATGACTTAGATATGTTTACAACTAAATTTCTAAATTTTTACTTGAGTATATCGAAGGCAGGAATTTATATTTAGAATAATGCCTCGATCAAGATCTAGAAAATATGTCAGAAAATTTTAAGATTTTTACAGAATTGAAATCGAACCAGACAAAATTTCACAATTTTGTCACAACCCAAGGCCTAAAAACGATATTTTTCGACCAGCTAGAACTACCTTAACCAACCTTGACTTGCTTTTTTAAATTGCTTATAGCCAAGTTTAGCAAACAATTCAGCCTTCTTTAAAATTGGTCCATTTATTGGAATAATTAAATCTCTATATTGAATTAACCAATTGGGTAAATTAACCTCTATATCGCGGTACTCAGAAATCTTCATTCATTTCATGGACCCCTTATTAGTTTCGTACTTTCGTAAAATATTGTCTTTATTTTTCAAAATAGTTGAAAGTGTATTCGGTGGAATATTAAATTGGTTGGCAATTTAATTTTTCAGTTTACCACTTTTAGCCTCCTCGTTTATTATGTTCACTCTTTCAGCAATTGTTAATATAACCAATTTACTTAATACAATTTAATATAATTACAAATTGTACACGCTATAGAACGATCATTTCACAGGTCAATAGTTTTATTTTATTTATTTTTTTTTCAATCCGAAGCGATTGGTTAAATGATTATTGATGTTTCTATCAACTTATCTCTGTCACTTATAGTCCTCTTCATCTCCCAGTATGTTCCTATTCCGGTATCTTCCATCAATTGCTTCAGAAATAGGGTTCTGGGCCTTCCTCTTCTTATGATTGTAAACCAATTATTCTGATGATAAAATGAAAGAAATTACTTCGAGCTATCTATTCAATTCGAAGTTTTCGAGTCATCGAGACTCGACTGTAATTATGACTTAAATTTTTATTTATAATTTTTAGGGTTCATTGATAACCAAACTCGAAGATCATCTTCTGTTTGGGAATCAAAATTTCATAGAGCGAGAAGTAATATACTTTACATTCATCAGCAATCTTTGTTATAATATCTATGATTTAAAATTTTTTCTTCAAATCTTTTAGCCCTATCTCCTGAAAATGATTCTACGGATACACAATCCATCTCAGGATCAAGCACCGATCACAAAACAAGTAATATAATTTAAATTTAATATCTACATTTTTATTTATTATTTAAAATTTTCAATTTGTACCTTTTAGACAATTCCTTGTAAAAATTCCTCGGACTCTAAATTATATAAAAAAAAAAAAAATATGTAATCAATTTTGTTTTTAAAATTAATACTTATAATTTGAATTTTTATATATAATTTTTAGGGTTCATTGGTAACCGAACTCGAAGATCATCTTCTGTTTGGGAATCAAAATTTCATAGAGCGAGAAGTAATATACTTTACATTCATCAGCAATCTTTGTTATAATATCTATGATTTAAATTTTTTTCTTCAAACCTTTTAGCCCTATCTCCTGAAAATGATTCTACCGATACACAATCCATCTCAGGATCAAGCACCGATCACAAAACAAGTAATATAATTTAAATTTAATATCTACATTTTTATTTATTATTTAAAATTTTCAATTTGTACCTTTTAGACAATTCCTTGTAAAAATTCCTCGGACTCTAAATTATATAAAAAAAAAAAAATATGTAATCAATTTTGTTTTTAAAATTAATACTTATAATTTGAATTTTTATATATAATTTTTAGGGTTCATTGGTAACCGAACTCGAAGATCATCTTCTGTTTGGGAATCAAAATTTCATAGAGCGAGAAGTAATATACTTTACATTCATCAGCAATCTTTGTTATAATATCTATGATTTAAATTTTTTTCTTCAAACCTTTTAGCCCTATCTCCTGAAAATGATTCTACCGATACACAATCCATCTCAGGATCTAGCACCGATCACAAAACAAGTAATATAATTTAAATTTAATATCTACATTTTTATTTATTATTTAAAATTTTCAATTTGTACCTTTTAGACAATTCCTGTTAAAAATTCCTCGGACTCTAAATTATATATAAAAAAAAAATATGTAATCAATTTTGATTTTAAAATTAATACTTATAATTTGAATTTTTATATATAATATTTAGGCGCCATCAGTAATCAAACTTCAAGTTCATTTTCTGTTTGGGAATCAAAAATTCATAGTGTGAAAAGTAATATACTTTACACTCAATATCAATCTTTATTGTAATATCTATGATTTAAAATTTTTTCTTCAAATCTTTTAGCCCTATCTCCTGAAAATAATTTCATGGATACACAATCCACCTCGGGATCAAGCACCGATCACAAAACAAGTAATATATTTTAAATTCTGTAATAATATTTATGATTTATTATGATTTTGTTGTGATTTGAAGGGCAATATATAATTTTTTTTATTATTTTATCTATTCTATAATTTTCTAAAGTATTCTTATTGAGAAATCCTGAATAATAATCTTTCCTCTACCAAGAATTATAAAACTATCTCTAATTTTAGCTTACTATAATATTATTTTATAATTAACTAATAACATTTATATCAATTCTTTCTTTAAAATTTGAATATATATGTATTTATATTATTATTTTTATTTACATTATTAAGATTTAGTTTTGTGGGCGCATGTAAACTCTGCCACAAGTACCTTTTTTTACTGTAAACTCCGTCAGAAAAATAAAACAGGTGAAATTGGGTTCATCTAAACTCCGCTAGTGAAGAAAATCAAGTAGTAGTATAAAAATCGTAGTGAAAAAATCATAATAAATAATCGTTATACTTAATAATATAAAATCATAGTTATGTCATGAATGTAAACTAAAATTATGTGATACTATTTGTAAATATTGTAAGTCTTGTATTACTCCATTAGTGTACCTATTTATGCATTGCATCCTGTAATACTGTCATTTTTTCAAAAATCTTTTCTATTTATTATTCAAATAAATACATATATACATTTTTTTTTTTTTATAATTTGTACAATCAAATAAACATTTTAAATATAAATATCCACAAACAGGAGTATCATTAAAATCTGGATATTTTTTTTGTTGAGTATTGGAAATTATTTTTTCCTAAATAATAAGCATATTAAACAAGTTCTTTTGGTGGTTTTACAGTGTATTCTCCATAAAATTCGAAATATATTTTTATATTTATTTCTTTCATCCATGCTACCTTATGAGATCCGTTTTGATTTTTTTTTTTTGTGATCAACCCTATGGTTGGTTTTTTAGTTTTCCGAAATTTCTCCATTCATCTCTATTGTCAGTAAACCTCTTCAGCTCCTTGTAGTTTGCTAGACCCGCATCGGAAATCATCCTTTTGATGTAAGACGTTCTTGGTCGTTCTCGATCTCTTTTGCCATTCATCTTCCCTTCTGTTATAATATACAGAAGCTCTTTTTCGTGTCTTAAGACATGACCAATCATATTCCATCTTCTTTGTTTTATGGTGCTAAGTATCTTCCTAGTTTCATTTATTTCGTTTAAAACATTTTCGGTAGTTTTTTTATCTACCCACCTTACTCGCAACATTCTTCTCCAGCACCATATCTCGAAACTTTCGTGGAACTTTTTTGTTCCTAACTTTTGTTTAGTACCCATGTTTCGCATCCGTTAAGTGCGACACTCCACACATATACCTTTATCAGCCGTTTCCTTATACGTATACTCATGTTTTTAGAGCACAGTAGGTTTCTTTTGTTCATGAATGCTGTTTTTGCTTGAGCGATCCTTGCTTTTATTTTCCATAGTACATTTTCCATCTTGACTAATTATACTACCTAGATATCTAAAGCTTTCCACCTGGTCGAGAGTGTGGTTATCAATTTTAATTCTTAATCAGTGAGTACGATTATTTATTTAACATATCATTACCTTGGTTTTATTCCATTTGATTTAAAGGCGATAATTTTGGAAGCACCTTGCTATTTCTTCTAATGTTCTTTTGAGATCATTTTCGCTGTTTGCAACAAGAGCTATGTCATCGGCGAATCTTACTCCTCTTACTATCACTCCAATTTTATCTCTGGTGAATGTTTCTTTAATTTCATTGATAAATTGTTCTACATAAATATTGAATAATTTTGGTGACAATGGGCACCTTTTTTTTATCCCCTTTCCTATTTTGGCTGTTGCAGACTTATCTGACACTTTTATTATAGCTGATTGATGTTTGTATATGTTGTATATTAACTGTCTGTCTCTACAATCAATGCCTATTTCTTCTAATGTCTTAAAAATTTACTTTCAGGGAACTGTATCAAATGCCTTCACCAAATCGATAAATGCGATAAATATATCGTTCTTGAATTCGATCTGTTTTTCAATTAATGTTCTTAGACTTAAGATCGCTTCTCTAGTTCCCTTGTTTCTTCTAAATTCGAATTGATCATTACTCAACTGCCTTTAAATTGTATGTTCTATCCGGTTACTTATTATTTTTAAGAAGATTTTAGCCGAGTGTATAATCAGACTCAGGGTTCTTTGCATTAATTGCATTTTTCAGCCATTGCTTTCTTGAGGAGAGTAATTATAAAGTTTTTTTTTTTTTAAATCTTCTGGTATTTCTCCAGTTATATATATACATGTCATTAATCAATTTAAACAATTCGTTATGAATTTTTGTACCTGCATTTTGAATTAGTTCTTTTGATACATTGTCTACACCTGAGGCTTTTCTAGTTTTCTTCGTCTTAAGGACTTGGTCGAATTCTTCCTTTAGGATTGGTGCACCCTCATTATCTGGACTACTTTCATTATGTAGGCTTGTTATCTTTTCACCCTGATACAGAACCTCAAGATATTGTTTCCATCTACAAGCAATGTCTTCGTTGTCTATTAGTAGGTTTCCGTTTTTGTCTCTTATTTTGCTGTTAACGTTTGTTTTACCACTGACAAATTTCTTTATTGTATTGAACGCTTGGTCCATTTGGTTTTCTTTTAGTTAGTAATTGCAATACTTTATGACATCTATCTTTCAATCATTTCTCCCTTTCTTCTAATACATTTTTGTTTATTTTGTTTTTAAGTTCTTTATATTTTCTTATTACCTGGTTGTCTTTGGAGTTTTTATACTTTCTTCTTTCCTTAATATCTCTTAGAATTGTTTCATTTATCCATATTTTTTTAGGATCTGACGTATTAATTATAAGAGTTTTATTGGCTGCATGTATAGTTTCTTTGATTGATTCCCATCTTATATTGATTGAATCATTCTGTGAGATTGCTTTGAATGTCTTACTGATTTATGATTCATAAGCTAACGCTGTATTATGATCTTTTAACATATTTACGTCATATCTTCTTTCCTTTTGTGTAGGTTTCTTCAGTTTTTTTTATATATAACATTGCTTTTCATCATTAAGAGGTTATGGTCGCTGTCCACATCGCACCTGGGTAAGTTTAACATCTCCGGACTTTATTTCTGAAGCGTTTCTTACCAATATATAGTTGATTTGGTATCGTCCAATGACCTCTGGCATTTTCCACGTACACCTTTTTCTCCTATGAAAGTTTTGGTATGTGTTTGTTATGACCAAGTTATATTGTTTGTAGAAATCTAAAAGTCGGTCTACCCTTTCGTTTCTAGTACCCAATCCATAGGCTCCTACTACTTACCCATTAGCACCTTCACCTATAACAGCGTTCTAATCCCCTATTATTATTAATAAATTCATTTACAAAGTAATTTATTAAAATAGGTATAGTTTTTAAATGAACTAAAATTTCTCATCGTATTATGTTAGTAAATTCAGATCATATGATATCATACAAATGATAATTACTAAATTTGAATTTACTGTTTTTGCATATAAATTATTTCCAAGGTTCTCGCTCGGTTAAGGCATCAGTTTTGGGTGCAATCATAGTTGATTAATTAAAGGAGAATATAGAGCAGTTAGTTACTGCCCTCTAAGTGATTGGTTTTATGTATCTAATTTTAAATAATTTATTAACTATAGATAAGTTTTATAATTCTTTTAACCCGTAACTGGTACATTGAAAAAATAAACCATTACTAGTACAGTGCGGTGTGACACACCGCTTCATTTTATAACAGTATTTGGATCTTTTTAGATTAAGTTCTTAAATCATTTTATAGATAATAATTATCAGTATAGTATTAACAATCATTCTATTTTTTTTTTTTTTTTTCGAAAAAATAATTATTTCTTAGTGTTTCAATGAATGAATTGTGACTGTAAAAAATTGTAGTACAATTTATTTTATTCTAGAATTTTTCAATATCAATTTTTAAGGTTAAAACCTGTACAGAATAATAAAAGACATACTGTAGAAAAAGATTAAAAAAAAAAAAATAACGAGAAAAATAATTTTTTAGGTAAAAATAACTATGACCGAATTCCAATTAAAATGCTATATTACAATAAATAAATGAAATGTTAAACTTTCGAAAACAAAAATAAATAAAAGAAAAAAGTAATAAACTCTCTGAAAGACAGAGATTTGAGATGGACCTGGAGTGTTCATTTTTTAAGTTTAAACTAAAATATAAACAATAAAAAAAAAATACATAGAAATACATTGGATAACAAAAATGTTACGTAAATGGTACAGTGCGGTGTGAGATACCGCTGAACATTTTATATCAACAATAACAAGTTATGATAGTGAACATAGTCTTAAAAACCTATCTTACCATATACATTTTACCTCAATACCAAGGTATACGTAACCTCCAAGTAATATTATCAATATTATAATTGATATGTAGGATAAAAAAAATGCAGCGGTGTATGACACCGCACTGTACCAGCTACGGATTAAAAATAAAAATATAATAGAAGATAATTAAAAATATGAAATTAATTTAATATATAAAATCTTAAAGAATTTATAATGTTGTATAATAAGATATATGTATTGTTATTAATAGATATTATGGAAAACTTTTGTGTTATCTTTCTTTAAAAGGGTAATACAACTCCAGGCTTGCCATGGAAATGCATGTTCAGAAAATAAAAATTAAAATTAGATTTATAGTGATATTACCAAATTTATTTGTAACTTTTATATTAGCTTTTACATTAGTAATTAGCTACCTTAATTATTATAAACTTATTTTATAATTAGTGATCACTAATCATCATTAGACAATTTAAGCTATTTTATGAAATAGTCAAATAAAATATATTTTATTTTACTTTTTTTTTTAATGACCATTTGTCATTATTGATTAGGTAAAAATTATTTAAATTATTAATTTATAACTTCCATAAATTTTAATATTGTAAAATTGTTAGGATATCTTATGGGAAGATAAATGTTTAAGAAAATATATAGTCAAACATTTTATTTTTTTGTATTATATTATTATTTCTTGATGATTAAAAAAATAACTGTAGGGAAAAATAAATAAATGACCATAGTTCTTTGTTTCTTAATTTTATGAAAACCGTATGACGAAAATGTAATGTTTAAATGTTTGGTAAATAGAACCAACAATAAAATTAAAAAATATATGTTTTCTTATTACTCTATGATGACGATTACTACCATGATATAGTATATAGATATTACATTTTTTATTAAGATATTTATTTTGTATTAAATATTTATCATTACATATATATATATATATATATTTATAATTAGATCCAAATGATTCCAGTCGTGCTTCTTTATTAAAAGATAGCAAAAAAGTTGTGATTGATACTACAACAAAGGAGTCTCACTCATTAGAAATTTCAAAGGAACAACACCTGGTATGAATCATTTTTATTTGTATCCAAATAAATGTATTGATTTAATATATTAATGTATTATACTAATATCGTGCTTCCAGGAATATGTTTCGCGTGTCACGGTTCCAATAATTTTACAACAAAGAAATATTTACGACATCAGGATGTCTACAGAATATAAAAAAGTATATGTCAAATAATTATAATATTGTTAAAAAGTACTAATCATAATTCTTTGATATTAGCTATTGAAATTCCCACATGAGGATCGCACAGTTGCAAATTTGATTCATTGTTACATTAATTCAAGAAAAGAGATATCAGAATATGATGGAAAGCTGTAAAAATATTTTTTATTAAAATATTATTTTCGAATATGATATTCTTATTGTTACAGGTGAAGTGCATACACTTTTGGTAATCATTTATTACAATACTTTAATGCTGTTGTAAATATTGTTTTATTATATAATCATGAAATGACTGCTGGGCATAAAGAAAAGGTAATGAATCTGTTATAGTACACTTATAAATTTACAGTATTATTAATACTTAATATATTTTCATATTTTCAAAACCATTTCCATAAGAAATAATTTAAATTTTATTTATTCTTTAGGTTCTAAGATATTAAAACCGTTATTTTTACTTTTTTAACATGGTTTTTTATGAATGAAAATGTTTGAGCAATACTGTGTTCACGTTTTAAAGTACATTTTAATTATTAACATTAATATGTTCCAAATGTTTTCGATAATAAATAATATATTGATTAATATTTTACATAAATTTTGGTTTCAGTCTGAAACATATTTTATTCACAATCATGAAAAACTCAGAAAGCCAGTCTTTAATTTTGAAGGTCCTCAAATAATATGGTGTTTTGTATACGGAGCAGTACATCTTTCACGGTTATTCCGTACGTATTAAAATATATATTTTTTTAAATCTATATCCTATTCACGTTTAAAAGCTACGCAGGTCATCTTCTGCACATGTTCGTGTCTTTATAGCCCACTTTTATTTAAATAACCCAGCTACAGACGGGAGCGATACATCTTTCTACTTTTGACGGCAGACGTATTTAGTTAGCACGTCGATGTACTTTTTGGTGTAGCATATTAAATGCATTTGGAATGTGGAACAAGTGGTAATGGGTGAAACGATTGGGCGTGACCTGACCACTATCGACAAAAATTGGTCACCGCCTGGAATGCTTTTAAACATGAATAGAGTATATATAATTATAATGTACATTGTAATTCTATGAATGATAACATCTGTCACATGTGATAAAGAGCTCTTTAAATACAAATAATTTAAAATTCTTTGTAAGTATTTAGCATTAATTTACATTATATAGTATTTGCATCTGAAAAACAGTTTTTATTTTAAAATTTATAATTTTACTTGTAACATTTATTTTGTACACAAAGTGATTTTAAAATACATTTATACACGCCATCTGCTTACTAAGTTTACCTTGTAAAATTTTCCATAATTTTTAAATACATATAATAAATTCTCTCTAATTAAGGAATAACTTATTTGCTATAAACATAGCCGAAAATTGTAAATAATGTTTCTCGTAAAATATTGAATAACTTAAATGTTTACTTCTTATTTTACTATTGATAGGTATAAATTAAGTACATACCTAATTCAAACTTAATTTTATTTTTGAAATCTTTGTTTTTCAGATAGTCAAGAGTTTCTTAATGGAAGTGGAAGTAATGGTCAAAAATTTGTAAAGTGAGTTTTAGTTTTAAATAGTAAAGATAAAAAAAAAAAAAAAAAAAGCGGATAAAACTTTTTGGTCGGGTGAGATACCTACAGAAATGGGCGAATGATACTACTGTATTGGTTTTTAAAACTTAGAGCCAATTTAGCATTACTCTCGCAAATACGATTCTAGTAAAAAATGATCGGATGAATCAGTTTTTATATTTCTAAAGATGATTTCTAATTTTTTTTATTAAGATTGATAAACTTCTAGTAGTCTAATATTAAAAAACTAAAAAGAAAAAAAAGGCATTTCAAATTTGGGAAAATCGTGCCTATAATCAGCGTTAATGTTATTAAAATATTTCGAAACAACGCTATGTCTTTAAAATACTAATAAAAATAGTCTATGAATAATTTGAGTCTATAAGGTTAATATTTATAAAATAACTAATATTATTTAATCGAAATTCATTGAAATAGTTGATTTCATCAGTATTTCATTTGGAACGTTTTTGCCTCTTAATTTAATATAAAAATAATTTGTTAAGTCTTTTCGGTATAAAATTATTTTGTTGGCTTCAAAAAAAAGAAAAATGTATGAGAATTTGTGTATCGAACATAATAATTCGAAAATAACTTTTAAATTTAAAAATAAATGCAAATTTTTTTAATATTTTTTGTTTTGTCAAAATTTAACTCGTAGATGTTCATAACATATTTTTCTTTAATACAAAGCTTAATTTCTTTCTAGTTATAAAAAAATAAATGTACAAAAGAACTTATTATTGAATACTCAAGACTGTTTTATCAAATAATCAAAATTATTTCACCAATATACGATTAAAAAAAACTAAGAAAACGGAATATTTTAAACTATTTATAAATAACTCTAAATAATATTTTAAAAGGAATTTTACACAGAAAGAATTTAGAAGATTTCAGTAAATATTTCAAGCTTTTAAGAGGTCTGTTAATTGTAAAACTGAAAATATCTATTTACATCGAACAGTTTTTCTTTACATTTTATTGTGTGGACGTTACAAATAATTTGTAATAATTATTATTGATCTAGAGAATTAGTGAGATCAATGATAATATGTAGACTAATTTATACACTTAAATATTCAATATTTCTTTACAATTATTTTAATAATGTATCTACATTTTCAGATTTATAGCAGACAATTATGAACAATTTTTTTCGGATAATGATTATATTGAATATTCAGAGTTTAAATAAAATAATTGTGTACAACACAAAACAAATGCCTGTGACCACTCAACTAATACAATAAATAGCTATGACTGTTCATGAATTCTCACTTAAGTAATTCTGTCAGATTTTAATCCAAGCAATTCACACCAGGGAACTAACAACAATAATAAATAAAATTTAGTAAAATAAGTACAATCCTGTGTGTATGCGACAGTCAGCGATGAACAATTTCTAGTCACAGGAATCAAGAATAACAATAATGTAAATAAGAATATAAATATGTCTAGAGAATAACTGAAGGCAAACTACAAAGTGACACTCGAAAACGATGAACATAAAGGCCTTTATCTACTAACAATTTATTTAAAATGTCTGATACTACTATCGAAATATACCGAATTAAACTAAAATTGTTGTACAAGGTTTATACATTTAATTAAAATTAAAAAATGCCATTTCAGTGCAAACTAACAGCAAAAAAATTTAAAAAAACAAACTAGTACTGTTTTAATCTTATTATTTAATATATTTTTGTCAATTTATATGCCTGTATTAAAAAAAATTATATTTCAATTATTCAATCCATTCGCTATATTATTGAAGAATATTAATTGAGCCATAATATATGAAATTTCATGTAAATAATGTGTTATGCTCATACATTTTTGTTATTATTAAATCAGTATAAATTTATTTATATTTTTAATAAAATTAATATGAATTGTATTTCAATTAAATAAATATATATGTTATCAAAATAGTTTATGATTTTATTCTCAGCTGCAATGAAGTTACTTCCAATTTGTGCGGAAGTGAAGACAAACCGGAAAATTCTATACTTATAACATTCAGTATGAATATCAGAAATGATTTTATGAAACTAATTATTAATTGCAAAATCACTAATAACAAAAAATCATAGTACATTTGAAGGGAAACAACTTACTGGATAGAAGAACTCAATACTTGTTGATAAATTATTAGCCTGTGGTTGATTAAATAATTTAAATATAATATTTATATTATTCGAATTGGTAAAAATTAATAATATTATTCATGACCAGGGCTCGTAAGTTCACGCATTTGCACGTTTTTTTGCTACATCGGAAAACATTCTAAGTGAGATACAAATCCGTTTCATTACAAAGGTAATATAAATGTAAAGTTTAATAGTGCATATTTGGCTTATAGTTGATTTTTTGGAGTGATTAAAGCATATTATTTCATGTCAATTCAGCAAAATCGTTTTTCATGGAAGTTAAAAAAAAAAAATGCTTAAATTCATTCTTATTAAATTTTCCAAACATATTAAGAGGATGTCAGCGTATAATAAATAACTGTAGGAAAAAAGAGTTAAATGACCATAATTCTTTATAACTTTTAAACATCATTAATACATCTTAATATTAATAAGACATCGGACTTAAATTTATTACGACTAGAATCAAAGAAATCTATTGCTGTGATATTTTATTAGCTAATGACAGAGCGCGAGGGAAAAACGAATTGGCACCATACATTTGTATTATTAAGTTTGTAGTTGAATATAATGGGGTTTTTGGAACGAGTAAATTAAATAATGTTACATTTATCAATGTTTAATTCAAGACAGTTTAAAATAAATTTTGCAATTCAAACTTTTAAATTTTAAACTTGGGTTTTTTGTAATTCTTGGTTATAAAACGTTCCTTTAATCACCTAATCATTTTTATCCTTAACTTTATAAGTTATTGGAGATGTATATAAAATTTCACATATTATAAATATTTCTCGAGTCCAATTAGGATCGTATTTATTACCCAATGTCTTTTTGAATCTAGGAATTCTAACTTTATCTCCAACATTTAATTAAATTTGCTGATAGTGTTTTTTATTTGAGAATAGTCTTTGAAAACCCTCTTTTCCGTTAGACTTGTTTACTTCACATGGTTTCATTCCAATAGATCGGTGAAAGTCTTTAAAATTATACTCATCTACCAACGATTGTATAATATCTATCCATTTTTTATTATTCTGTACTTCAAACATATTCTCATTTTTGAGTTAAGAGTTCTGTTAAATCTTTCAATTATTGCTGATTTCACTTCATTTTCAGTATGATACATTTTTATTTTGTATTTTTCCAATCCCTTTTTAGACAACTTATTTTCGAATTCTAGACCCTTATCAGTGTGAAGTAAATTAGGAGATTTTTGGTTTTGTGTTTTAGCCTTGTCTATTATTTTTTCAAAAGCTTTTGTAACACTTTTTCCATCTTTCTTTTTGAGAGGTTCTACCCAAGAAAATTTAGAAAAAGTATCGATTAACGTTTAACATATAGGAATAATCGTTGTTTTCTTTCTCATAGTTTTTCATAATAACTAAATCAGCAGCCCACAGATCGTCTATACCCATAGTAATAATCGTTCTCTTTGGAAATCGATGTCTTACAACTTTATGGAGTTCTTGAGCTATTAGGAGTTTATCTTTTGGTTTTATTTTTTCTTTGAAATCTTTTACTTCATCTTCAGGAGGTTTTATAAATTTACTTTTACATGTTTTACATTTAACACATTTTGTAGAGATTCTCCGCCGTCCATTATTAGTTTGATTTTTTTCTGTATTAATATTTTCTGTTCTTTTTTTTACATTTGAGACAATATATGGTTTCTATTACTTTATCCATTTATAATATTTTTTCTAAATATTATTAAAAAAAAAATTTTTATGTTAAAATAACATAAAAAATAAAATAATTATAACTGAAAGAGTTAAACATTATTACTCACAATTTCGGTCATATTACGATTAACAATATCATAGAGGAATTCTTTATTTGAAACTTAACAAACATAACATAGAGTTTTCTTAGGAATATCTTTTTCAAACTCTATGTTTAAAATAATACTACTCTTACTTCCTGATGTACTCACAGGTTGTCTAGTCATATTAATTGAGAAAATTGTCTCATGATTTTTAAAATTGTCTGGATCGAGATACATTAAGGGAGCCTCTCCACTAGTTCTGAAAAATGTTTTTTTTAAATCGCTAAGTCTATCGTAAATAACAGCGAATTTATTTTTATTAAAATCCATGTTTAATTTTTCTTGTGGATATCTTTGACCGTCTATTTCTAAAGAAATATCTTTAGTATTACATGATCAAAAACACTTGCGTTACTTAATTGATTTCTTTTTCTATCTGTTTGAAAACCTACAAAACAGAAAAAAGGTCTTCGATTATTATACGAATTCGTCAAATCAATACTTACATTATCCCCACTTATAGAAAATTCGTTACAATTCCACGAAATCCAATTTAATATAAAATTCTTGTTCTTAGATAATTCTACTAATTCTTTGATTAAAGGTACTGTACCATCTCCATATTTTACATCAGATATTTTAATTTCTAACTGTTCAATCACAATTTTTCCTGCTTGAGGAGTTGTTTTACTTGATTTATTTTCAAATCTATACAAAGCATCATCATCGGAATTTCTAGTAAAAATTATCTCATACTCACCAAAAACACTTGGACTTTTATTATCTTTAAAGAATCTTAAACCAAAACTAGATAGGCTAGTTGAAACTTGGAAAGAACCACCTCCTTTATAATTAGATTGGAATCCTGAATTTATCGTCGGACCGTTATTGTCTAAAGAATAACTTACAAGACCCTTAATAAAACTCAACTGACCAACATTTTTAATTCTTTCAATGACTGTACCGTCTTTTGATACATCTATAGTACTGAATAGATGTCCAGGAAAACCATCACACAACTGTACAGTACTCCTCTCTAGAAATAGTGTACCATCGGTTTGAACATAGGCTCCTCCGATGATCAATTTTGCTTCTTTAATATTTAAAAAAGAATCATTGCCCGCAATTCGAAACGTTGTTGTGTTATTTACACTGTTAAGATTAAGGGTTGATATAGGTAAATATGTTTTATATTGTGATCTTACAATCTCATTATCATATTTTTTAAAAACGGCTTCTATTTATTATAGAACATACATATATATATTCTTTTTTTTTTTTAAATACAATTTTTATAATAAATTAAAAATTCTAAACATAATCCGTTTTGATTGGAATTGTTTAAGTGAAATATTCCGCATTCATTTATCCAAGGTTTTAAGGGGAGTTTGTCTATCATGAAACAACCTCTAAAATGTTTAATATATTTAAAATATTCAATAATATAATAATTAAACAGAGCTTCTTTCCCAAATTTTTTAACAAGTTCATCTATATAGATTTTTTTTTTTTTTTTTAATCCAGAACTTGTTTGTTTGTTTTGAGCAATTCTTTCCATTTCTCTATGGTGTCGTTCTAATTATTTTTCCTCGTTTTTTTTATGTTTATAATTGTTATAAGTATGTGTGTTATAGGTAAATTTAAAGATGAACTGAACGGTGAAATAATGTCTGAATTCATAGGTTTAAGATCAAAATTATATTCTTTTACTGTATATAAGACCAAGAAAGAAATTAAAAAAGCAAAAGGGATGAAAAAATCTGTGGTTGATAAAGAAATATGTCACAATGATTTTAAAAAATGTTTGTCAACTCAAAAATCCTTAAATATTAAACAATATATATTCAGAACAAATATGCGTGAAATTAGTACAATAAAACATAATAAAATTGCGGTGAGTGGGCATTAATGAGAAAAATGTCCCAAAAATGTATGTTAATTTGATCCAGGATATGTATGAAGGGTCGAGTACTAGTGTCAAGAGTTGGTGTGGAGTATCAGAAGGTTTCATTATAGGAGTATGTGTGCACCAGGGGTCAGCTCTAAGCTCCTACCTGTTCTCAGTGGTAATGGATGAGGTTTCAAAGGAGATACAGGGTGAGATACCATGGTGTATGATGTTTGCGGATGATATAGTTCTGATAGGAGAAAACCTGGAAGTTGTCAATAATAGGTTAAATGAGTGGAGGTTAGCCCTCGAAGAAAAGGGATTGAGAATTAGTAGAAATAAAACTGAGTATATTGAGTATGATTTTGGACAAAGAGACCAAGAAGTTGAAAGAATGAGGAGACCAATGACAACAGATGGTGATGTGATAGGTGAAGTTGAGAGCTTTAAATATTTAGGATCTTTTGTTCAAAAGGACGGGGGCTTTGACATTGATGTAAGACATAGGATTAAGTGCGGGTGGATGAAATGGAGAGAAGCATCGGGCGTGTTATGCGATAAGAAAATTCCAATGAGGCTGAAAGGTAAATCTTATAAAAGTGTAGTGAGACCAACTATGCTGTATGGTTCAGAGTGTTGGACGGTTAACAAGAGAATAGAACAAAGTATGAGTGTCGCGGAAATGAGAATGCTTAGATGGTTGAGTGGAGTGACAAGAGAAGATAGAATAAGGAATGAATACGTGAGAGGTAGTGTTGGTGGAGCGCCAATTGTGGACAAGATGAGAGAAAATAGGCTGAGATGGTTTCGGCATGTGATGAGGCGAGAGGAAACGAATGCAGTAAGAGTGGTTATGAAGATGGACGTTGAAGGGAAAAGAGGAAGAGGAAGACCAAAAAAGAGATGGTTGGAGACTTTGGAGAATGACATGAGGGCTGTCGGTGTGTGCAGAGGAGATGTGATTGACCGAGTAAAGTGGAGGTGTAGGACAAGGGAGGCCAACCCCAAATAGTTGGGAGGAAGGCGAGGCATAAGAAAAAGAAGAAGAAATATATAAAAATATGAATTATTAATTTATCATCGCTATCATAAATAAAATCCAAATTAAAAAATTTGCACAAATAAAAATCAGGAAAAAAAGTTACAGTTGAGTGTTTAAATGTTTCAGTACACAATATTTATTGATTATTTTATGTATTATTATATATAAGAATTTTTTTATATTCACAAGTAAAATGAAAAATAATACTCAGTTATAAACTAATAATCCCAAATAGTTGGGAGGAAGGCGAAGTAGAAGAAGAAGAAGAAGAAGAAAATTGCGCTGAGTGCACATGACGATAAAAGATATATTTTAGAAAACGGAGTAGATAATTTGGCTTGGGGTCATTATAAAATAAATATAACTAGAGATAACTTTATTACCCATATTAATAATTTAATAAAAATAAATAATTTGAAATGAAAAGAATATTCCCGATAAATATAAGAAAGAAAGAGTTGGACTATTCGGAGTGTCCAACCATTATCTCCAATAACTTATAAAGTAAAGGATAAAAATGACGAGGTGATTAAAGGAACGTGTTATAACCTAGAATAACAAAAAACCCAAGCTTAAAATTTAAAAATTTGAATTGCAAAATTTATTTCAAACATTATTGTTTGAATTGCAAAATGTATTTTAAACATTATTGTTTGAAATGAAAAATGTATTTTATATATTATTGTTTAAAATGAAAAATTTATTTTAAATAAATCAAGTCGAAATTATCAAAGTTTTAAAGTATTTTATTTTCAACAGGAATTGAACTGAGTACCTATCCCTGCTTTCTTAATTTTTTTCTTTAAATTATTTTGTATCTTATAAAATAAAAATATTTTTTTTAACATATCAACGTACCAACATACCAAAGTTTTTTTTTTTAACGTATCAACATACCAACATACCGACGTTTTTTTTAACGTATCAACGTACCAACATACCAACGTTTTTACGTTATTGATATAAAACACTTTCAAGATTTTTATACAGTCGAGATTTTACTATATCTACAGAAATAAACTGAAATTGGAATATCCAACATTGTTCACATAACTTTTTGAATTTTTGTAGATTTAAAAAGGAACTTACAAAATCTTTCCAAATCTTTTCAACGTAGAGATTTGGTTGTTTAAAAACAACTAAAAAATTTTAATTATTTCTTATTAGTTGTAAATCTACTCGACTATAACTTTGACTTAAATAGATACATGATATATTCTTTGGTCTCTAACAAAATATTCATTGATCATTGTTTTTCTAAAATAAAATCATCGAAAACAACTAGACTTGAATTTTTACAATCATCAACGGACACTATATTTTGATCAGAGATAATCAACTCGATGTCAAAATCATCGATTACTTCTTGTAATTTTTTATAAATTTCTTGATCAAGAGATTTAGCAAATATATAAAGGTGCTCATATTAAACCCAAAATTCTGTTATAATATTCCACAACAATGTAGTTTTACCATAACCAGAAGCTCCAACAATAAAACATCTTAGAGGCGAAGGAAACAAGGATTTTTCATCATTATTTTTATCAATAGGAAAAGGTTTAACTCATTTAAAATGTTTTATATTTAATAAAATCAATGGATATCTATTCTATTCTATAACACGAAATCAATATTTTACTCAAAAATGACTAAATGTTTTGAGTAGTCATTACTCAATTTTTCCGACCTTTATAAATTAAGGTGAGTTTCACTGGATTCGAGTTCATTTCTTCAACATTATTTACTGCAATTTTTTTAGCAAAGTGGTCTGGTAAAATTACTCTTAAATTGTTATCTAAGATTACTAGTAATTTTGATCCATACTTTGTGGCAACAATTTCAAAGCTTGTTATCATATATTTTTTTTCGAGTTCCAAGTTCCTTATTCAGGTGAAATTGTTTTAATTTAAAAGTGCTTTTTAAGTTTCCATTTATTATAGAATATATATATATTTTTTTTTTCAAGTTTATTTCTTTTCTCTCGTCCCCTTTCCAGTTATGAATGTGAGACGAGGTGTCATGACGATGTTGTGTGCCGCGGTCTGGTGGTTGACGAGTGATATAAAGACGCGGTCGGCGACAGCCGTTTCGATAACGAGTGCTGCACGGGTCCGCGTCAATGTCATGATTAATTGAATCGCTTATTATAGAAATTTAAACTCTCGAGAAATTAATAAAAACTTCTCATTTTTCAAAAAAATTGTTTTTTTCATTTCTGGAAGTAGAGAAAGGTTCTACACATAACATCGAATATACTCATATACCCATACACTCACCAAGATTGAAGGGAAGGGGTGAATTTAAACTCTTACCCTATGAAGTTATGGTGTTTCTGCAATAAAATACATTTAAAACGTTAATTTTCTAGTTTTAAGGTAATTGTAAGTTTAATTAGAGGAAAAATGAACAAAGTAAGTTTTGATAAACTATTAAAAATTAAATTAATACAAACATATGTTTTTAAGTACAAAATAAAAATAAATATTTTACATAAATTAAAAATTTTTTCATTTATTTTTAATGTTCTTCATATTCTGAATCGTCCATTCTTTCCTCCTGGGCTGACATTGTCCAACTCAAAATAATATTATAGATATCTGAATATTCTGTAGTATTTACGGACAGCTTTTTCAAGTCATCAATTTTTTTTTTTTTTATTGGAATTCCCGGTAGAGTAAGCTTTGGTAGTTGGCAGATCAGGAGATCGATTAGTTTTTCTAAAAGTAAACGTAGATGAACAGAGGCCATTAATGAAGGTTTTGACTTCCACTTTTCCAGGTAAGCGATGTCTGAAAATGAAGTGTTTGTATGAAGATATTTTGAATGTAATTCTATCGTCCTTATGAATTCCTCTTCATGAAGTTTCGTCTGAATTTACTGTTTTCTTGTACGAAGATAGCCACCAGTTTTACACCCGTCATCGGTATCGCTATATACTGTTACATGATTGGTATCGTGTTAGCGTTACGCTAACATTATCGTTTTTTCGGTTCTGTGAATTATTTATTGAACTCGGAATAGTAAAACAAAGATAAAAATATTTATCTAGTTTTATCCTACAATAATTAAATTGTTTAATAGCAAAATTAATAATATTTATTTATAAATAGCAAATTTCACTCAAATCTTTCATATATAAATAAAAAAAACATAATTTTTGGTGGAAAAAAAGATATATAAAAATTAAACAAATCACTTTTTTGTAACAAAATCTATTAAAATAAGAACAATTCTAAAATTATAACTCATCGTTAGAATTTTCCGAGTTTTCTTTCACGGTGTTGCATGTTAGACAAGTAGGAGTAGTATGTTCTTTATATATATATATATATGTTACGGGCAATGTGGAATACCGGGCAAAGTACACTTTGCCCGGTCAATGTGGTCCTGCCCGGGCAATGTGAACCACGGTATTTTTCTAATATCATTATGGATAATGATAATATTATAATCATAATATTATTATGGATTCATTATATTATATTGATGGAATGAAAAAAAAATTAATTAACATCATTATTTTATATATTATATTATATTGTATTATTATATTATCTCATAAATTAAATTTCTAAAAATTAACTAATATCATTATGGTATTTTTCTAATAAATTAAATTCAATGACATTTTATAATGAACTATGACATATTTGTACAAGATTTAGAAGAATGACACTTAGAATTACATAGCCTGTCTGCTTTTCGACACTTGCATTTATTTGTTTTGCAACCCTGTGTACAAGTACACCGATCATATCCTTGTCCCCCTAAATTAGAAAAGCAGCGGGCTGCTTCTCGCAATGAAATTTAATTACCCGGTACGTCTTCGATCTCTACAAATTTTTCTTTACAAATCGTAAATTGGTTTCTACTGTATAGTTGATTATTATATTATCATTATCCATAATGATATTAGAAAAATACCGTGGTTCACATTGCCCGGGCAGGACCACATTGACCGGGCAAAGTGTACTTTGCCCGGTATTCCACATTGCCCGTAACATATACACACCACATAACGAACAACTGACCTATAAAATATAATATAAAACTAATATAATGTATAAATAACCAATAAATATCTTTATAATGGTACCTTTGTAAAGCGATTTTTTCTTATTGGACAAAAATTACATCTAATTCGTTGATCACTTTTCGAAACATCGGGATTTCTTTATTATTTTGTGAAGTACATCCAGTCATTTGTATTATTTGTTGTCGAAGGAGAAATGATAAACATGGCTGTTCAAGACGTTTTACCATATAAGGTTTAGTGAGCTTTTGTCCCAAAGTTTTCAAATATTCTCGACGAGTAATCATTTTACCTGTATTTTCGCGATATATAATTTGACTGTTTATCCCAGCAATATTCATCAATGAAAAAAAAATAGTTAGGTGCCATCGACAACTAATTCTTGCCACCGAGTACTCGCCTTTCATTTCGTCTACTACATCCACTCCATCTTTAGTACCATTATGGTACGTTATGACTTCTGGTTTTTTTTGGTTACCGGATTCAAGGTCAATGATACCTTGATCATGCATACTTGATATCATAATGACATTTTTATTTTTGTTTGGAGTATAAGATGTAAGTAAAAGGTCTTTTCCATATCCAAACAAAGTCGAATTTACCTCTCTTTTTTTAGTTTCTAAAAAAACCGGAGGAATTTCCCTTTTGTTTTTTCTCAAAGTGCCCACTACAGTAAGATTATAATTTTTTAGTAACTCATTAGCCAATGGAATTGAATTGTACCAATTGTCCATGGTAATATTGCGGCCAGTTTTTGATATCGGCGCTATAAGTCGTTTTACAAGACTTGACGGAGAATTGTCACATTTAAAAGGGCCATCCGGATGAGTTCCTACGTAAATATTAGACGTATAAAATGTACGAGAATCAACGAGTGCTTGAATTTTGATACCGTATTTATTTGGCCTATTTGGTATATATTGTCGAAAACTGCAACGCCCTCGAAACCCTTCTAGCATCTCATCTATAGTGCAATTCTCTCCTACAGTATAATTTTCTTTACATCGCCGAACAAAATCATCGAATACTGTACGAATAGGTGCTAGCTTGTCTATTGCTCTTCCAACGTTCCTTGTTTCAATATCATCAAATCTAACAGCACGAAGTAATAAGGAAAAACGTTTTTCTGACATGACTGCCCGGAAATATTCAGGAGAAAAACCGTCAGTTCTCCACAAACCGTGTAGGTTCAAATGATTGCTACGCAAATACCCAGCCAAGTACAATAATCCTAAAAGGGCATCTATTTCTTCTTTAGTAGTATCACGCACATCCTTATTATTTTGATAATTTACACGGATCTTGGCTAAATATTTATTAGTACATTCAACTATATCTATAACCACAGTATCAGAAAAAAATAACTTCCAGCAATCTAAGACTGATTTGGCATCTCTAGCGATTCTTTTCACTCCGGGTAAATGCAAAATAATATTATGACGACGAGTACGGACGTTAGAAGGGGGATTATTTTTATACCATTTAGTTATTTTATCTTTCCCTAAGAAAAACTCTGGTTCGGAAATTATAGTAATATTTTCACCTAAAAGAGAAGGTGATTGACGACGTACAATTGATGTAGTTTGATCATCACTATCACTTTCCACATTTTCAATACAAAAGTCAGAATCGGCATCGGTATCATCGGAATCAAATAACACGTAATCATCCTCAACCTCACTTAACCACGCACACACTTTTTCACAATTTTTGTCCATTATTTAAAAGTATAAATAAAATAATAAAATTCAAAAAATTATAACACGGTTAGTATCGTGCGAGCGCAACGCTAACATAATCGGTACTGCGTACTTTTACCAATCATAATATCCACATAAATATATTTTTGTATTACTTTTGTTGTTATTTTAGTTTATTATTATTTAGATAAGAGGTATATGGAGTTTCAAAACAATCTATTATTATTTGAACGAGTGGTTCCTAAAATAAGATTTATGTTAGCGAAACGCAAACACCGATACCGATGACGGGCTAAAACTCAGAATTTCGTCTGTTTACACTTTGTGAACGGAAAAACGACCGCACTTGCTAGCCTCTATTATAAGTTGAGCGTATTGCTGTGGTGTATATACAATCTGTTTTTCTTAGAAGTCTTTTTATGGAACCAAAATCCCTATTATATAGCAAAAACGAGTGGCCGCAAACTGGAAAAAAATGAGTGATGGTCTCAAATTTTCCTCGATCTCAAAAATTCATGAGGAACCTCACCACTGTATGGTTTTTGTTCTGCCCAGCTGCCCCATCACTATAGAATAATATTTTTTGTGTTGACGGGGATAAAGTTTTCAAAATAATGTAGAAGAAAATAACAAACCTCATTCTTCCTTGCCTCTACTTCATGGTACATATACATTTTTGCCCGATTTGTTTTTACGTCATGTATACAAAAAATATTTACCCATAACTGACGCATATAAAAAACCTCTTGAACAGGTATGTTTGGTAAGGGTAAGTTTGAAATGTAGTCAAAACATAAAACAACCGTGTCATCATATTTATTTTCCTTGATAGTATTTAATTCAGTGTACAATTTGTTGGCTCTTCTTTTATGTAATATAAGCTCACCAGCTGAATCCCGTTTAGCATTCTCACTTAAGGCTGGATCTCTAATTTTCGTGTTTAAACTTTCACACTGGCTGCACACGTCTACTTGTGGTGGACCAAAGGTATATTCAAAATTTTCTTTGAAATATTTATAATAGAAGTTGTATTTCACTTTGACTGCTAAATCTGTATAATCTTTCACAAACATTTGATGCATTTTTACGATGTTCAATCGTGCATCTAAATATTTTTTAGGTTTTCCTCCATAATGGGTACTTTTAACATTGAATCGATGATTGTGTTGATGAATTATTAATTATTATATTACGTGTTAATAAACTGCTAGTACTACCACGTTTATGATTATTTTAAAGCAGAAATCCTCTAAGCAATGTTACTTGTAGAGTTTCCGCTCTAAACATTTTATTTAAAAAATGAGATTAGCCGCATAGATTAACCGCACAAATGGGATTTCTGCACAAATCGATGCGTCTACGACTAAAATACAAGAAAAATGAAAAAAATATGTTTTGAAATTTTTGTTACTTATGGGGTTTCTGCAATAAGCGATTCAATTAACAGAGAGTCATCATATAATTTAGTATTTTTAGAATAAACAACGTATACGGAGGAAAAATAATCAGCAAATAATTTTGTTTTATAATTAATATTTTCAGAAACAATATTCAAATATACAGTAGTAGGGATGTAAGTTTTATTTGATCTCAAGGATTGGATCACCGATGGTTTACAAGTATGTTCGGCAAGTTTTTAATAAAAGTTTACCCCATCCTAGCACATTGAGAAAGTGGTATGCAACTGTAGATGAGGCCCCAGTATTTACAGCTGAAACATTAAATGCAGTAAAAATGAAAGTGAGTGAATTAAATGTATAGGGAAAGAAATTAGTTTGTGGTTTAATTATGGATGAGATGTATATAAAGAAACAACACATTTTAATGGTCAACGGCTGCAAGGCTATGTTAATTATGGTTTAGGAGCTGACAATCATGATGGTTTGCCTTAGGCCACAGAGGCCTTAGTGTTCATGTTAGTGGCACTAAATTCCCATTGGAAAATTCCGGTTGGTTATTTTTTGATTAAGGGTATAGGATCACAAGATAAAGCAACATTGGTAAATACATGTTTAAGGACTGTACATGATACTGGGGTAATTGTCAGAACATTTACTTTTGATGGTACTTCCACTAAAATTACTATGTACAATAAGCTCGGTGCAAATATATTTAGTGAAAATGCAGTCACAAACAAAAGTGTTCACATTTTTCTCGATCCAGCACACATGTTAAAACTTTGCAGAAATACCTTAAGTGATTGGAAAAATCTTTTTAATGAAAACGAAAGGGTAACTAAATTGGAATACCTTGAAAAATTAGTAGTTACCCAAGATGGATTAGGAATACATTTTGCCACAAAAATTAGAAATAGACACATTAACTTCACAAAAGAAAAAATGAAAGTCCGTATTGCTGCCCAGACCTTAAGTAAGAGTGTAGCGGATGCATTACGATATTGTAAAAATACAGTGAAACTTAAGGAATTTGCGATGCTACGATAGTTTTGGTCAAACAATTAATGACATTTTTGATTTTTTAAACACTCGTAATTGGTTAATAAAACCCCCTTAAAAAAACCTAGAAGACCGGAAGATAAAGTAAATATTAAAAAATTTGTATCACAATCAATAATTTACATTAAAAGTCTGAAGTGTGATGTCCATAGCTAATCATTGGCAAGTAATAGAATACCTTGGGTAATTCTGGACGAAAAACTGGCTTTAATGGGCTTATTGTTTGCCTAACAAATATTTTAAATATAATTGACCCAGAATATTGATAATATATTGACCTATAAGAGCAAAAGGAGGTTTTAATAATAATCCCACGGCAATGCAATTTGAAGCTGCTTATAAACGCCTTATAATTCATACAGAACTAACTGTGTCTTTTGCTGGAGCCAATTGCGTAGATTTAGACCTTACACCAATATTATCTGTTAGTTCAACAAGTTTAATAAAACCCAAAACACAATTTTTAGACATGCTATGTTCTGAAGAGGATACAAATGATAATGGTGATTTAGAAACGCTATACATGAATGACATTAAGATAAATTTTGACAAAACCTTTAGCGACTTTAATTTAAATAAAATTGATATGTGCATCACAGGAATAATATAATATATGACTGGATTTGTGGTAAAGAAAATTTAAAAAAAATATTGTTTGTGTCAACTGTTCAATAGCTATGGTAAAAAATGAACAGCATGAAAACAATTTACAATTACTCGATATCAAAAAAAGAGGAAAACTAACTCAACCATCAGATAAAGTAATACATTTATGTAAAATAACAGAAACAGTTGACACGGCCCCAGCGCCTAGACACTCTCTCCTAACCGTACACACTGTCACTCTGGCCTAAAAGGGGAGAATATCGAAAGTAATAAAAGATTCGCGGTGGCTCAGTGTTACGCGCCCAGCATTCCGGCGCGTGGAGTCGCAGGTTCAATAATCCGTACCGTGAAAATTTTTTCATTACTTCCTCGATATTTCTCCCTGGATCGGCCACAACAACTGTGGCCGCGTCACAGTGTTTAAATCATATCAACATTTTCTAAACAAAAATAATGTTATACAATTACTTACAATTAAAGCTACTTCTAAAATTCAAATTTCAAATACTTTTCCTATGCTTTCAGATCATATTCATGAACAACCACCTTTATATAATCATTTATTGCAAATAATACATCTAATTTTTAAAACTTACTTTAAGATTCGGTTACACCATTTCAATAACACTATAAGCCAGCCAAAAGAAAGAATCAGATCATTCCTAACGAAAACAATACACTTTAAAAATCACTAACAACAAATATCATTATTTTGTATATTAAGCTTAGTCATAAACTCATATCAAATATTAATTATTTATATTATAATTAATTAAATGTAATACATAATATTGTAAAGTATAATATGATATAATGTAAATATGTAATTCAAATGATAGTAAATATGAAAAAATTGTATTTTATTGTAATTGTTTACATTGTATACATTTATGATTATTATTAGTTATAAGTATTTTATGAAAAAGAGAAGAAATACCTACAATTTGTATTTAATATGTTCATTATAAAGTTAATGAACCTTTTTATAATTTTTAAAGTTAAATTTGTTTTCTAGTAATATGGTTTAATATTTAATTTTGTATGTCAAAACTAAAATAAAACATATCATATCATTATCATGTCTATTATATTATCATTTATCAAATATTTAATTATGTGTATAAATGGTTCCTGGAATAAATAAAATATTGGTTGATTATTCCATGATGACCCACAAATGTAGTTCTGTCTCTCTTACTCTATTAGAGCAACAATAGTTCTATGACAAGAGATTAGCAAGGCGCAGTCCATTATATTAAGTCTATGTAAATACCACGTATAATACACAAAATCCAAAGAGAATATAAATGTTGAAACAATATCACGTATATATATTATCAATTTTACTGTCAAAATACATCGTATCTCCATGTTATTGTTTTATATACAACACAAAAATATTCATTACAAACATTTTTATTACTATTTTATAATTTATAATTATTTTTACGTTGTTTAATTATGTTATAACATTGAATTTATAAGTATTAAATCTTAAAACTGTGAACTTAACATGAATGAATATGAGATTAATGAACTATTGCAAGCATTTGATGAAGTCGTTGATGATGGTAAATTATTTTCATATTTTGAATAATCACATTATAATTGCACATAAATATTTAAAGTGATTATAATTTTACTTTTTTGACAATAGAATTAAACATATCAGATCATTGTGATCAGAATGAAACAAAAATTGATCAACTGACTGTAGAAGAAAACACAGAAGAGGATATTATTGCAGCTGATATACAAATTTTTGATGGTATTGTTCTTGATGTACAGGAAAATAAAAAAAAGATACCTAAAACCTGGAAAAAAAATTGTAATAAAATGTTACGTATGGAAGGTAAACCTTATTTTGGTTATAGAAGAGCTAATGAAAAAAAAAGTATATCATGATGTTGATAGAGCAGCTAAACAAATTGTCCTACATGTAATAGCGAAATTTGTGAAAATTTTTCCAAACGAATGTGTAATACTTTTTCTGAAAATGATAGACTACAAATATTTATAGATTTTCGGACAAATTTAAATTGGGATGAGAAACAAATGTATGTATCTTTTTTGGTGAAGAAAGTCCCTGTAGAACGTAGAAGGAGTGATGCTTCAATATCTAGAAGAAATCATACATACCTATATTATTAAAAACTTCATGGTGAACTTGTTAGTGTATGTAAAAAGATGTTTTTGAACACTCTGAGTGTGTGTGAATTTCAAATACAAGGTTGGTGTACAAATATAGGTGAAGGAAAAACTGCATCTACAAGTAGTCAAAACTCAATTCCACGCAAACAAAAAATAAACAACAAATTGTTCGTAAAAACTTTTCTAGAATCATTGCTAAAAATGGAGTCTCATTATTGTAGGAAATCTACATCAAAATTATATCTTGAACCTCTAGTACAATCTCACTTACAACTTTATAATATGTACACAGAACAACTGTAAAGAAGAGGGAGAAACATTAGTCTACACCTCCCATATATACATTATAGTTTGATATTGATTTTGAGCATGGTACAGACTTACGTACTCCTTTAATATCTGTACGTAGGACATTTACTTTTTCAAAACCATTATGAATATTACTTATTAAGTCAACTGAATTTTCACCACTGTTTTTCCACTTGGTAACTGTTATATTGTCACACTGTTCAAAATCAAGATCACCCTTTGTCATATCTTTATTATTTTTTAAAACTTTGAATGGATAAAATTTTCTGTTTTTTCCAAACGTGCCACAAGCAAAAATAAGTTTGTTTAACAGTTTTTCCATAAGAAATGCTACTAATAAAGTTGTCAAAAATATGCAACATCCTAGATGTTCTAATGCTCGAGTTAATAATAAAACAACCTTTTCTCCTAAACCAAAATTGACTTCTCCTCCTAAAGCTTTACCTGTATAAATGTCAAAGGAATTCATGTAGCCAGATATAGCACATGCAATAACCCACACTTTAAAACAACGTTATATGGGTTTTAATGGCATGTACTGTTTCATGGTTGTGCGACCAGTAAATGCTATCATACTTTCATCTATAGATAGGTAACGGGATGGAGAATACACTTCTAGAAAAACTCGATTTAAATTTGTAATTATGGGCATAATTTTAAACAATCTATCAAACTGTAAAGATCCTCTAGGTGGCATATTTTGGTTATCTTTTAAATGGATAAATCTAATTACCTTTAAAAACCGCTTTACTGTCATGAAATTGCTAATTTTAGAATGATAAAAGTTATCATCTTCTGACCAATTAAGTCTCACAGTAGGCAAGTCATTCATAACTATTATAATCAAAACTCCTATAGCTGCTTTTAGGTCTGGGACAGTTAAGTTTCACTCGGAGTTTATTTGTGATGTATATAAATTAGATTCACCATCAATTAAATTTAAAAATGTTATATTAAAAAACAATTCAAAAAAGTTTAAGATATTTAAACTGTCAACATTTGCATTCAATCCATATTTTTCTTTAAATTTAAATTCCTTAAATTTAGTAAATTTAGTTGGTAAAGCTAAACTCTGTTCTTTCATTTTGCCTTCGTACCATCATTGGTTCCTTAATTTCCTCCCCATTAGTAAGCCTTGAGGTCGAATGCTCTTGCCCTCCAGTCGAGCTCAGAAGTCGTCACCATGGTGGTAAATTTCTCCTTAAATGCCTTTCCTCCCCTCAATACACACTTTTTCAAATTTTTGTTTCTATAAAAAATGCTTGGACCTATGTTCCCAAAACACTCTTTTTACTACGACGGACGCCGCCGCCCGCGTTCCTAGTTTCCCAATCAGCCGAAACCTGCGGAATGCAATACCGACGCGTCGCACCCCACACTTTCCTTTAGAAGTGGTGAGAGCGGGGCATCGGCACCTCCAAAGGCAACGAGTTGTTGTTCAAAAACTCTGCAAGCAAGCGTTACTACATGTACTCATAATTTTTCGCACCGACGAATTAACACTCATTATTTTTAACTGGCTCACTTACGTTACCGACATGTATTGTTATTCTTCTTAAGCCCGGGTTTTCAATCATCCATTTATTCGTCAGATAACTATTTGTCGAATAAATTTATTCAGCAAATAAACTTTTGAATAAACTGGTAGATGTTTTTCATTGTAAAATTATCTTTCAGATAGTTATTCGGCGAATAAACTTATTCATTGGATAGTGATACTGATATGGGGTAGTAATAGTGAATTGAGGAACAAGTTTTTACATATTTAGTAAATTATGATTGGTCAATTGAAACATTGATAACGTGTAATCTATTATCACAGTATTATGTTATAATCAAAACATTTATGGGGACACGGCTCATAGCCCCACTTATATGTACTACCAACTGTTAACCCATGATTTATATTTTATATTGTATACTTTTGTGATTTATGTTGTTAACTTGTTTTATACGCTGTTCGACGGTTACTTCGATCGTTCGATCAAGCACTTCTCGCCTCCGATCCGTCGAACCAGACCCACGTCCGTACTTTTCCACACACCGCCATTTTCGTAATCTCACTTATGCTTTTACGCTTTGTCGAGCGACATTTTTTTGTTATTACAATTTTATTATTTTGTCTCGTGCGAGCATTATATTTTTATACTCTTATCAACTGCGTTTCAATTTATTTATTACCCTTTTGATTGAGTCTATATCTTATTAGTGATATCCGACTACAGAGAGTGCGAAATATTGTCATGCACCGAGTCGCGCAATCGTCGAGACAGTTTATCCGACCTCATCCAGCGCCATGCAGTCTCTACTCGACATCATGGCTGTAGTTAACCCATTCGGTCACATATTTCCTTATAATAAAATATAATATCACAAGCACGTCGGGGACGGAATCTATGACAATATCTGTGATACACGGGATCTCGACACGCGTTAAGACTTCTTTTCCTGTTTCCGATGTACAACCTTTGGGGATCACGTAGCGTCGATATAGGATCTGTATATATACGGGTTGACTGTACAGATATATCAGAACTAACTTAACTTTGCCTCAACCGAGTCGGTCTTATCTTCATCATAAACGAAGGTAACAAACGAAACATAACAGAAATAAATAAAATACCCATTAGCACGTTTGGTACAGTTCGAATTCCTATTAGTATTCATGGGGCCACGCGGGACATACAATTCGACATTGTAAACGACGATTTTGATATTCCGGAAGCAGGTTTAATTGGGCGGCGATCGTTTTTAAAAGAGAATCGTGTACATTGGGATTTTGAAGAGGACATTTTATCGATACCCAATGTTAATAAGCCCCACGAAATTAATATTCCCCCACGCAGTAATTGCGTGTTAATGATACAGAATGCTGAGCAAATTCAAGAAAATTCAGTAACTATTGCCAGACAGGAAATAAATGACGATGTGATAATTGCGAACAGTATAAGCCCGGGACAAGGTGAAAAAATTGTGGGAAGCATAGTAAATATCTCCGAGCAACCTTACGTCATAGATGAAATAACAACACTTAATATTCAGTGGGAACCATATCAAGACAACGTGCGTGTTGTTACGTCAGAGGCGGACGAGCTAGTCGATTAAGTCGATTAAAGCAGTTAATTAAAACAAGTTATTTAAACCAAGAGGAAAGAAACAGTATTTTTTCATTGGCTAGTGATTATTATTATTATTATTACACACAATGTCGTATTATTGCATTCGTGCAGATAATATTTACACTACACCATCATATTGTGTAATTTACGTTATCGACTGCACTGATGATAATAATCATTATCATTCAATTATTTTATTATTAATTTACCATGGTTGTAGATTTATCTACAGTTCTGCGGTCTAGTTGTTATCAATATGAATATTATCACAGAACAATATTATCATTATAAAATACATGAACACATGTTTGGATGTTTCTCTAGTTTTTATAATAATTTTTAATCATTTTTAATATTTTGCTAATTGACAATTGTTGTTATGGATTCTTCAAATAAAAGAAAAATTACAATTGTATCCTATTTCCAGAAAAAAAGTAGATCTGAACCTTTAGCAGAAAACAATGAGGTAATTTTATTTGAGTTATATTAAACTGCTTAAGACTTAAATATCTAAATAGTTATCGCTTAAATTGAATGCTACTAGGCAGAGCACAAATTCGTATGCATTTGCTTATTTTTTCTGGTTGATAATTATATACTAAATGAGCATGATGTGTTTTATGATACAAATTATACACAAATGTCATAATAAAAGCTAATGCTATATATTTTTAATAGAGTTATTAATTATTACCTATAAACTCTATTGCTTTTTACTTAATTGCTTTTTAAATTATATTAGACGCTTACTGTAATACCAGCTTTAGAGCATGTGCAAGATCAAGACATTTCATCAGATAATACAAATTTAAGAAATGTAAATATAAAAAACTTTGAGAATATTTGTTTGAACAAGTTTGATATTGGATTATTTAATCGATCTACTACTAAGCAGGTTAGAAACATATTATTTACAATTGACAGTTTTTATTTGATAAGAAAAACAATTTAAATAAATATTTGATGGAAGAAAAATAAAAAATATTAAATAGTTAAATAGTTAGGTAAATAGTTAAATAATTAAAAGTAAGTGTATGCAACCATCTATATAAACCTATTAAGCAATAAGTATAATTTTATTAAAATATAATTTTAATTTGTGCAGATTGATTCAGAACAAATATATCAAATTTTAACGAACACTTGGTATCCAGAACCATCCTACCATTTTATTGCAACTGGAAAAAGAAATCTAAAATTTCAGTATAAATGGCTTGATCGATGGAAGTGGTTGGCATATTCAAAATCTGATAATGGTGTTTACTGTAAATATTGCATTTCATTTGGTCCTGAAGAAGTTTGTTCTCAAAAACTTGGGAAGTTTGTTGTAACTAAATTTGACGATTGGTCTCATGCGATTGATAAATTTAATGAACATCAAAAAAATAAATATCATTTAACTGCTGTTTCAAAGGTTGATGGATTTTTATCAGTGTTTAATAAAAAACAAAATAATATTGCCGTTCAACTAGACAACAACCTAAAACTTGAAATTAAACAAAATAGGCAAATATTACGTCCAATTATAGAGACTATTATATTGTGTGGGCGTCAAGGATTGGCATTACGAGGTCACAAAGATAGTGGTCACTTTCAGCCTGATGAACTATATTCTACAGAAAACGATGGAAATTTCAGAGCATTCTTAAGATATCGTGTAAGTGGGGGTGACTTAATACTTAAAAACCATTTACAAAATTGTAAAAAGAATGCCATGTATACAAGTCCAGAATTTCAAAATGAAATAATTGATACAATTTACCATATTATTATTAATAAGTTAGTATGTAAAATTAATCAGTCTAAATGTTACACAGTTCTGGCTGACGAGACTTGTGATATTTCCGGTGTTGAACAATTTAGTTTGTGTGTACGCTACTTTGATAAAGAAACAAAAACTTTAAGAGAAGACTTTCTGAAATTTGTTCCAGTGGTAGATGTAAGTGGCAAAAGCTTGGCTAAAGTATTGTTGGATACCCTACAAAGTATAGGTATTAATTTAGATTTTCTACGTGGTCAAGGGTATGACGGGGCATCTGCAATGCAAGGAAAATTTAACGGAGTGCAAGCAATAGTAAAAGAATCATATCCACTAGCATTGTATTTACACTGTAGTTCACATTCACTTAATTTATGTATATCAGACGCTTGCAATTTGAAACCTATACGCAACGCAACTGGAACCTTACAAGCTGTTTGTGTATTTTTGAGGACTCCTAAAAGACAAGATGTTTTAGAAAAGGCTATTGATAAATGTATTACAGATACGAGAAAGAAAAAGCTTAAAAAATTATGCCCAACTAGATGAGTTGAACGGCACGAAGCAGTGTTAGTATTTTTGGAACTATACGATGCTATTGTAGAAGCATTAGAAAATATTTCTTCATGGAATGACAGGGATACATCATCTCAAGCCAGTAATTTACTCTGTTCAATTAAACAAGGAGAGTTTCTTCTTTGTATTTTTATTCTTGTCAATGTTTTTTCAGTAAGTTTACCATTAAGTAAAAAATTACAAGATGAACATTTAGATCTCACTGAAGCAATAGAACTTGCAGAAAATGTAATAGAGATAACTACTCAACGAAGAGCTGAAGCTGAAAAACAATTTAAAAATATATATAATGATGTATTAAAAAAATCTGAAATGTTTGATATCAATATAAAAGTCCCTAGGTTAACAAACAAACAAGAGCATAGAACAAATGTTATCACAGATTCAGCTGAGTCATATTATAGAGTTTCTTTATATATTCCTTTTTTGGATAGTTTTAATCAACAATTGAATGACAGATTTTTAGCACACAAATCAATTTTGAGTAATTTTCTTTGTTTGGTGAAAGATAAAGAAAATAGTGATGAATGTTTTAAGGTACTTTTGAAAACCTATGAAGTTGATATTGTTGAAGCTGATATCCATTCAGCTTTGGGGGAATTTTCATTATGGAAACAGCAAATAAAATCAAAACCCATAACAAATGTTGTATCTGCTTTAGCCGAATGTAACGAAAACATATACCCTTCAATATACACACTCTTAAATATTTTAGCTTCTTTACCAGTTACCACTGCTACTAGTGAAAGATCATTTTCAACACTTAGATGGTTGAAAACATATCTCAGGAACACAATAACTGAAAATAGACTGAACGGGTTAGCATTAATGAATATTCACCGTGATGTAAAAGTAACAGTTGAAGAAGTTATTGAAAATATGGCCAGAAAGAGTCGCCGCATTAGACTGTTATAAAACATAATATGTTATTAAATACTATTTTTTTTTTGTTTAATATATTTTAGATGTATTTGTAAAAAAAGAAAAAAAATTATTTTAAATAAATATTTAAAAGTTAAACGTATATTATAATTTATTTAAACAATTTATGAGTACATTTCAGGAAGTGTGAAATCCTCCACAAGTTACATTTTATTACAAAAAAAAACCCCCCCCTAAAAAAAATCCTGGCTACGCCACTGGTCACATAAAGCTTTTTTAGTTTTAAATTCATTGCCAATGATAATAATATCATTATTAGTTCCATGTAGAGTTACTATATTATAAGCTTTAACAACGTCAAATGTTTTGGTTAAAAAAAAAAAGAGTCAACAGTTTTATCAATTTTAATTATTATATTTGTTAGGTATAACTTTTTATATTGCAACCCATTCATATTTTGTAATAAAGGCCCATTTGTGTGTTTACTTTTAAGGTATGGGTATTGTTTTTTAGTTTTTGAAATATTTCCTTGAATTTGATTTTTTTCATTAAAACGTTTAACAATTTGTTGCAGTGGTTTGTCATGCTAAGGAACAATTTTATAAGCTCTTTAAATAGTTTTAAAAAGGAAAAGCACTAATATTATCTAATGATCCAAAATGTTCATAATCATCACTAATATGAAGAAGTCCGTAAACATTATAAGACATAAAATGTCTACCATAAATAATTTCAAAATTTTGAACAAAATAATTTAGTAAGTTACAGGCATATTCTACATAATTTTCCATACTTAACAAATTACTTAACAAAATTGTCATAGATATATTTAGTGTCATAAAATGTTTATATAATCTGTATTAAAATGTTTTTTTAAAATAATCTGACCAGTGTATATTAACAGTTGTCGTAATTCAGTGGCTTTAAACCTTTTTAACTCATTAATTCCTCTTGGTTTACGTGAAAATTCACATGGTATACTCGTATATGATCTTAAATTCAAAAGAGATGATGACAACTATTTTGATACTGAACTTTGAAGTCTATCATTTAATGGACCATTATTGATCCATAAATGGAGCAGCTTACGCATAAGACCAAGACAAGTGAGGTGCATATAGTCAAGACCAAATTAATTTATGATGTTAATAGGCAAATCAGATAATATAGAAATTGTATGTCCTACTACATGATGTTCCTCATATTTTCTTACTAAATAATCATTATGTGAGCGTTTAACTGAATTTGAGGAATAAGGGAAACAAATCCTATTTTTTAAGTACTCTCCCTCTTCAAGGCACCTTGTACAAGAATCAAACCCAGCATGTCCCTTAATCTTTAATATAAAACTTTTGGCAGGTGTGTCTAAACAAAAGCCATACATTTTTATTTGTTTAATCGCACCATCAATATTTATACCATTAAGTCATATATTTTTGGTTTCTACAATAAATTCATTGGAATCCTTAGGTTTCTCATGGCCCCAGTATAAACCAATAAGAAAAACACAATCTTTAAATGGACGGATATAACCTAATATTGGTTGGAACTACTTTTGGAAAGTGGTAGACCATCTATTCCAATCACAATCTGAATTATATCAATATTAATAATTGGATTAAGACAAAAATGATTTTTAATAGCTAAGCCCAGACCAAAATGATAATAATATCCTGGGTTAACAGCAATTATTTGTACAGATTTGTTTTCCATATTTGACTTTAAAATTGTACGAGCATCTATTGGCATTTGTGTCAGACCAGGAATATCTTTTAAAATAGGCAGTAATCCATTAAGAGTATTATGTGGCACATTAAAGCTTATCACCCACTCAGCCAATTTAGATTTAACTTCAGAGCATGGATCAATGTGTTTTAATTGTATTAAAGTATCTGTAAGACATTTTTGTGGACTAGAATTCATATTTAATGGTGAATAATTCAAGTAATCTTTATAAGGAATAGAAGAATCAGTATTAAAATTATTATTATTATTTTTAAAAGCTGCAGTATAAAATTGTAAATTATTATCATGTGTTTCTGAATGGTTATCGGACAAAATCACATGCTATGGGCTCACATCAGACTCAAATTCACAGACATTTATTTTAATAGAATCAAGTTCTTCACGAATTTTGCGTCGTTTAGTTCTTTCACTAGTCATATTGAACCTTAAACATAAAAAATGCATACCAAGATATGTATATGAGGTTAGTTTTTCAAACCAGGATAGCTAAATCCAGAGCTTCCACTAAGGAGTGGGAATTCTAACTTCTAACTTTATGAACAGTGCTGTGTTCAATGTAAGCATTTGATCAATAGTTACTTAAAATACATAATTTTATGTAATTCACAAATTCTAATTTTACAAAAAATATTTATTTAAATCCAAAAAGATTTGATGCTTTTGATTTTTGTTGTATGAATAAACATTATAGTTAGTAATTAATTAATTTATATTATTCTTGATTTTAATATTAATTATTATTATGTCATAATTTAGTTCAATTAGGTAATAGTAAACCATATTAAACCCAAGGTTATTTAGATAAATAAATAAGCATTTATACCTATCTATGATAAATTATAATTTGTATTTAATATTATATAGACAATAGGTAGGCAATAAGTAAATATTTATTTTACAATATATGTAATTATTATCAAACCCAGAATTAGACATTATTTAAAGGTCCTCAAAATGAATGAAAACAATTTTATTTTATTATATATTATAGTTGAAGCAGATAATTATATTTTAAACTAGAATTAACTGGAAACTAGGATGGGGTTATGTTTTTTGAGCTTTTAAAAATTTAAACTACATACTACTACCTATTACTAATAACTACTTATTACTAAATACCAAGTATTACTTAAGTTAGTCTAGTGTACTCCGGCCAGACTGGTGAAAAACTAAAAATAATTTATAAATACATATTATACCGTAGTACACGCCACTATTCCTAGCTATATAATAAACTAACCAATGTATATAATTTACTTACCGTAACTCTTCAAGAATCTGCTCCAAATTCACTTGGGTATGTTTAGACAATAACGGTCGACGAGAAAATTAGAACTCACTAGTCACTATTACTCACTAGGTCTACAACTGTTATCAAATTTCAATAGCAGTTTTATTATTATTAACTATTGCCGATTACCCATTGGGAAATTTGTTAATATTCATTTATATCGGGAATTTCGATATTTATATATAAATAGAAAACGACGATTACCTCAGTACTGACTACAGAATAGATATCGTTGAACATGGTGCGGCTGGTAGCGGGGGTCCGTCGTCCGTTGATAGTCGACAATACCACGATTTAGAATATTATATGTAGGATAATATTCCTTAGATATATATAATATACATATATCTATTCAATCGTGGACAATACTATACTAATTATTATACAGTTAATAGGCATTGTACTCATTGCAGCATTTACAGCACCTAGTTGTCACTGTAGTCGTAGTACTATACTACTATTATACAGCTAGTATATAAAATAAAACACATTGTGGCTAAGTCAAATTCAATGAAAACTCATTTAAAAATATTGTTTTTTTAGGTTAAATAAATACATTTTAAGTAAAGCGTACTGTTTACACCGTTAACGGCAATGGTCCATTTTGAAAAAAAAAAACAAAATTAACTAAGCTGCTTTTAAATTAAAATATTTACCTCTTATGTAAAATATAAACAACAAAATAAAATTATGAAAAATACTAAACGGTGTGATATAATGTATGTCAAATTGTCAAAGTAATAATGTAAAAATATCAATAAAATATAATCAGGACCTTTATAAATATATTCAGAAGCTTTTGCGATGCCCTGGGCGAAATATACCGCGAGGTCCTTTTATAAGAATAGCATCTAGGGTATTCTCCAAAAAACATTGATGAAATTATGAATTATGAATGAACTCTTTTACAAAATTGAATTATTTAAAAGGATTTTATAGTAGCAATTAATTGTTATATTTTATTTATGTAATTAAAAAGTTAAATGAAATCAAACTTAAAAACTACAAAATTATAATATATATTTTATAATTGTATTTTATCATACAAATTAATAGTCAAGTATCATCATAAATATTCTTAAAATTGTAATACATCATTAATCATTATTAATATTTATTATTAATAGTTTATATTATTATTTACTAGTTTCGATCCGCTAGACCCTCATAAAAGTATGAGGCCCCGTGCAAGGGCCTTGTTCGCCCCCCCGTTACGCCGGCCCTGAATATAATAATATATTAATTACCTATATATACCAGGAAATAATGATGCTGTGATTGTTGGTGATATGAATGGTCACGTAGGGAGTGAGAGGGTAGGGTATGAAAGAGTGCATAGAGGGTATGGTTTTGGCGAGAGGAATGAGGCTGGAGAAAAAGTTTTGGATTTTGCAGAATCGTATGAGCTTGCAGTAATCAAAACATATTTTAGGAAAAGAGAAGAACATTATATAACATACAAGAGTGGAAGAAATAGGTCGCAGATTGATTATTTTATGTGGAGGAGAGACAATATAAAAAGAGTAAAGGATTGTAAAGTAATTCCTGGAGAGAGTGTAATAACACAACATGGGTTGATGATAATGGAAGTATGGTGTAGTGGAAAAAAGATGAACAAAAGAAGGAAGACAGGGAAGGAGATCAGAATTAGGTGGTGGAAATTAATAGGAAACAAAGAGAAGGAGTTTATAAAGAAATTAAAAGAAAAAGCTGTGTGGAATGTTGAGGGAGATATAAATGAGGTTTAGAGAAGGATGGCCACTTGTGTTAAGAACATAGCAAAAGAGGTTGTTGGTGAAACCAAAAGTAGTTTACCAGTAGACAAGGAAACGTGGTGGTGGGATGAGGAGATTCAGAGAGTAGTAGCGAGTAAGAAAAAGCAATTTAAGGTATGGCAGAAAAGCAGGAAGAGGGAAGATTGGATATAGTATAAAAATGTATGCAAAATAGTGAAAAGTGCAGTAAGCAAAGCGAAGCTTAATAGGTATGATGAGTTATATGAGCGGCTAGGAACATAGGAAGGAGAAAAAGAAATTTATAAACTGGCGAAGGTGAGAGAAAAGCAATCCAAGGATTTCCAAGATGTCTGGTGTATAAAAAATGAGGATAAGAGAGTTTTAACAAAAGATGAGGATGTGAAAAAAGATGGAAAGAATATTTTGAGAAATTACTGAACGAGGAGTATCCAAAAGAAGCTTTAGATAGTATGTCATGGAATGAAAAATTGATTGGTCTAGTAGGTGAGGAGGAAGTGAGAGATGCGGTGAAGGCGATGAAAAAGAAAAAAGCGGTAGGACCAGATAGAGTACCTGTAGAGGTGTATGGAGATGTAAGCATTGGGTGGTTGAAAAATCTTTTTAATAAGGTACTGATAGAGGGAAAAATTCCAGAAGATTGGAGAAAAAGTTTTATTGTACCAATATTTAAAGGAAAATGAGACATACAAGAATGTGGGAATTATAGAGGAATAAAGCTCATGAGTCATAGTATGAATATCTGGGAAAAGATTATAGAGAAGAGGATAAGAAGTGAGACGTCGATATCAGAAAACCAGTTTGGTTTTATGCCAGGAAAATCGACAATGGAGCCAATATTTTGTGTTAGACAATTAGTAGAGAAGTACAGAGCAAAAAATAAAGAACTATGCATGGTGTTTATAGATTTAGAAAAGGCGTATAACAGGATGCCAAGGGAAGTTTTAAGGTGGGCATTAATGAGGAAAAATGTCCCAAAAATATATGTTAATTTGATCCAGGATATGTATGAAGGGTCGAGTACTAGTGTCAAGAGTCGGTGTGGAGTATTAGAAGGTTTCAGTATAGGAGTATGTGTGCACCAGGGGTCAGCTCTAAGCTCCTACCTGTTCTCAGTGGTAATGGATGAGGTTTCAAAGGAGATACAGGGTGAGATACCATGGTGTATGATGTTTGCGGATGATATAGTTCTGATAGGAGAAAACCTGGAAGTTGTCAATAATAGGTTAAATGAGTGGAGGTTAGCCCTCGAAGAAAAGGGATTGAGAATTAGTAGAAATAAAACTGAGTATATTGAGTATGATTTTGGACAAAGAGACCAAGAAGTTGAAGGAATGAAGAGACAACTGACAATAGATGGTGATGTGATAGGTGAAGTTGAGAGCTTTAAATATTTAGGATCTTTTGTTCAAAAGGACGGGGGCTTTGACATGGATGTAAAACATAGGATTAAGTGCGGGTGGATGAAATGGAGAGAAGCATCGGGCGTGTTATGCGATAAGAGATTTCCAATTAGGCTGAAAGGTAAATTTTATAAAAGTGTAGTGAGACCAACTATACTGTATGGTTCAGAGTGTTGGGCGGTTAACAGGAGAATAGAACAAAGTATGAGTGTCGCGAAAATGAGAATGCTTAGATGGTTGAGTGGAATGACAAGAGGAGATAGAATAAGGAATGAATACGTGAGAGGTAGTGTTGGTGTAGCGCGAATTGTGGACAAGATGAGAGTAAATAGGCTGAGATGGTTTGGGCATAAGATGAGGCGAGAGGAAACGAATGCAGTAAGAGTGGTTATGGGGATGGACGTTGAAGGGAAAAGGGGAAGAGGAAGACCAAAAAAGAGATGGTTGGAGACTTTGGAGAATGACATGAGGGCTGTCGGTGTGTGCAGAGGAGATGTGATTGACCGAGTGAAGTGGAGGTGTAGGACAAGGGTGGCCTACCCCAAATAGTTGGGAGGAAGGCGAAGTAGAAGAAGAAGAAGAAGAAAAAGAAGAAGAGTTTATTGTAATAATTTTAACATCATTTTTTTTAAAAACGAGTAAGCTTACTCACACAGATATAATAGATTTACTAGATGGATATATCTGAATTCAGTGACTTTGAAAGTGATGCAGATAGTGCTGAAGAGATCGATGAACTATTAGATAATTTTGACGAAATTAAAACTTTGAATTGCTTGACTACAGTGATTTAGAAAATGTAAATGACTTCCCGGAAATTGATGTCCCTGATTGGTTTACAGTCGAAAAAAAAAGTATGAAATGGACACAAAAACCTTTTACACCCCCTAAAATAAATTTAGATGAAATAGAACAATTTGAGTGCCCCGATGAAATACAATATCCTATTTATTATTTTTCCAAATATTTTGATGTATCTGATTTTTAAAAGATGTCATTTTTTACAAATTTATACGCTATTCAAAAAAATACGAATAATTTTAAACCTACCAATGCTCAAAAAATGAAAGAATTTATAGCTATACATTTAATAATGGGTGTTTTTAACCTACATATTCGTATGCATTGGGAGATCATACGCGAATACTTTTAATTGCAAATACAATGAATTTAAATTGATTTTTTAGTATTAGATCACATTTTCATGTAATGAATAATATGAATATACCAACTAATATCCGCAACAAATTTATTAAAGTTCGTCCATTCTATAACTGTATTAAAAATGCATGTCTAGCTTTGTCTATTGAAGAATATATAACGGTGGACGAACAAATTGTTCCATTTATAGGCCATCTGTCTGTGAAACAATACATCAGAGGTAAACCGAATCCATAGGGAATAAAATGTTTTTTATTATGTGGTCAAAGTGGTATAGTATACAATATACTCCTGTATCAAGGTCTTATGCCTAAAGTAGCAGATGAGTCGCGAAAAATATTTGGATTAGGCGGAGCAATAGTTTAGTATTTATCTGAGCACTTGAAACGTAATCGCCTCAATCTAACAATGAATAATTTTTTCACATCAATAAATTTAATGTATACACTGCAAAAGAAAAAGAAATTTTTGCAACAGGTACAATACGTGCAAATCATTTTTGTTATCCTCCATTCTTAGCGGATAAAACAATGAAAAAATTAGGAAGAAGGACAACGTTTGAAATCAGCTTTAACGTCCCAGATGTAAGTATAGGTCTTGTTAAGTGGTATGTCAACAAGCCCATATATTTATGCTCCAATATTATGGCATCGGGAGAAGTTGATATTTTAAAAAGATAGGATCGCAATAAAAAAGAATATGTAAATATCGAGAAACCAGAAATAGTACGTCACTATAATAAAATAATGGGACGTGTCGACAAGCATGACCAACTTGTAAGTTTTTATCGTTGTTTTATTAAATCTAAAAAATAGACAATGCGTATGATCAGTCTATAAGTAGTTTTGGCTATAAGTAAAATAGTTGGTTAGAGTATATTGAAGATACTAAGACATTAAAAGTTCCTAAATAAGAAATTATGGACTTACTATATTTCCGAATGAGGTTGACAGAAGAATTAATTTATATGGGCAAAACAGTAACTTCCCCTTCAAAGAAAAAAGAACGACCATCAAATATACCATCCTATCACTAACCTGTTGAAAAAAAAAGTTATATTTGGAAAATCAAAAAATTAAGTTAGCAGACTCACGACCATCGACGTCTTTTCAACATGATTCAATAAATCATTTGCCAAATTATGGCAAAAGAAAAGAATCGACCAGATGCAAAAATACAGGTTGCAAAGGAAGAACTCATATCTATTGAGATAAATGTAATGTATATTTATGTTATATAACAAAATCAAATTGTTTTTCTACATTTCATGTAAAATTATAATTATTTATAAATGATTGTGCTCATATGATTCATATGTACTACTTATTTAAAGAGTGTGTATTATTTTTTACATCGTTACATTATTTTTATTTTTATTTAACACTTGTTTTTAATTCCAGTAATATTAAAAGTAATATTATATACGATAAGAGAATTCCAATGAGGCTGAAAGGTAAATTTTATAAAAGTGTAGTGAGACCAACTATACTGTATGGTTCAGAGTGTTGGGCGGTTAACAGGAGAATAGAACAAAGTATGAGTGTCGCGGAAATGAGAATGCTTAGATGATTGAGTGGAATAACAAGAGGAGATAGAATAAGGAATGAATACGTGAGAGGTAGTGTTGGTGTAGCGCGAATTGTGGACAAGATGAGAGAAAATAGGCTGAGATGGTTTGGGCATGTGATGAGGCGAGAGGAAACGAATGCAGTAAGAGTGGTTATGGGGATGGACGTTGAAGGGAAAAGGGGAAGAGGAAGACCAAAAAAGAGATGGTTGGAGACTTTGGAGAATGACATGAGGGCTGTCGGTGTGTGCAGAGGAGATGTGATTAACCGAGTGAAGTGGAGGTGTAGGACAAGGTGTAGGACACTTGGACAAAGTTCTTGAACGACTCATGAGATTTGGAATGACTTGCCACACTAAGAAGTGTAAGATTGGGTCTACAGAAATCTCCTTCCTAGGGCATCTTGTTGACTCGGAGGGCATTCACAAACAACCGGAAAAGTTAGAGTGCATAAAAAACTTTCCGGTACCGAAAAAAGTAAGGGACTTGCGTAGGTTTTTAGGCGTGTGCAATTGGTATTGTCAGTTTGTTAATAACAATGTCGACATCATTGCCCCCTTAACCGATAGACTTAAACAGGGAGCGAAATGGTCATGGACGGATGTCGAACAGAAAGCCTTTGATTCTGTCAAAAGTGCCCTGTATGACTCCCCTAAATTATCCCCACCTGATTACACCGAGCCCTTCTGTCTCCAGACTGATGCTAGCGAGCTAGGCGCTGGTGCAGTGCTGGTGCAGGACTACGCGCGGCACTCACCGACGGCAAGCACACCACCTGGATACAAAGTTAGCCCCTATTTTATTCGCTATTCGAAATCGGCGCAATGTTCAGACAGGATATCCACCATCGGTACTAGTACTCGGACGCGAGTGCAAAAGACCCGGTGACTGGACCCTAAAATCTGATATACATACGCCGATCGAACCGATAAACAGGGATAGACTTAAGCGGGAGGTAGAAATTACAGGCACACACACTGTGGACAAAGTGGCCGAGAAGTGCAAATTCTCGGAGGGAGACGTTGTCTTATACAAAGCCCTCCACTTGTCCAAGGCTCACAAGGGATTTCATGCGGGATTCGCACCGAAATGGTGGGGCCCCGTATGGTTGGAAAAGCGATTGGGAAAAGGAGTTTTCCTAACCGATCAGCTACCGCCTAGGAAGATCCACGTGTCTTGCCTGAAACGCGCAAACAATTAATCATGTAAACAATTATGCGCGTTCTTTTTTTTCAGAACCATACAATCAAGTTATGGACCAGCGCCAGTTGGTGAAGATGTTGGACCAGCACCAGTTGGTGAAGATGTTGGACCAGGTGAAGGAGGCGGTCGTGGCGCAGTCGGTCACCTCCCGGTTACGGACGGTCGAGGAGGTCCAGCGGGCGGAGCTCGCCCGTATCAGGTCCGAGCCGCTCCTATGGGCCGCTTACCGCAGGGGATGGGCGGATCGGAATGCGGACCTGGTCAAAACCCTCGGGTCGAAGGCAGCCAGGGAGCCACTTCCGCCGAATGATCCCTCCATAGCGAAACGGCGTGGCCCACCACCCACCGGGGCGAAATCGGCCGCTAAGCGGAAAATGGCCGCTAAACCAACACCGACCGCCCGGGCAGCTCCGGCCACACCAGTGGGAGCTACAACGTCGCCCCGGCCTGCAGCCACACCATGTCCGTCCGGTGCGGCCACCCAGCCACAACGACCAGCGACAACCTGGGTGCGACTGGCCCCGGGACACCTCTTGGTGCCGAAACTGCCACCAGCAGATCCCCACCCACCAACAACGGAGTGGACGGGGATCCCGAGCAAGGTCGCCTATGTCGACCGTCTACCGACACCACCGCCTGCACCTCCAGCCAAACTTGGGCCTTTCGACCCCTGGCCAAAGCCCGTACAGCCAGCCACACCACCAGCCACGGCATCAACGCGGTCGGCAGAGCGGGCCAAGGAGAGGAGGAGGGAGCATCAACGGCAAAAAGGGATTCTGGCAAGAGCCGAGAAGTTGGGCCCTAGCCAACAACACCGGCTAGCGAAACCCGTCTCGGTGGAGTCAACCATCGACCCGGGATGCCAGGAGCCGGTGCAGGTATCGGCCTCGGGAGCAGACGTTCCTACGCAGGAACTGCGACTGGGGCTGGACGCCAACCCGGAGGAGTCGATGGAAGTCGACGATTCGATCCTCGACAACTCCGGGTCACCACTCCCGACATTCCCGGATATCGAGGATGACCAACCCGCATTCTTCACGCCTATCACGTCCCCCAGGGCGGACTAGACGCCACAGCCGGGATGCGACCCGTCCTCGAAGGACCGGACATCGCCCCCCACGCAGTGAAGTCGTCCCCATCACCACTGGGAGGACCTCACCACACGGGCGGAACAGTCAGTCGACGACCCGACTTTCGAAGTCCGGACATCCTCGACAGACTGACCGCCGAAACAGAAACGGGACAATAGTGTACCAGACTGAGCGATACCGCGATTGGCGGTTTGGCAGGGGGGTATGACGCGGACCCGTGCGGCAACCGTTATCGAAACGGTTGTCGCCGACCGCGTCTTAATATCACTCGTCAACCACCAGACCGCAGTACGCAACATCGTCATGACACCCCGTCTCCCATCCATCACTGGAAAGGAGACGTGAACGGTCGCGACGACGTCCGTTCGGTACGGCATTTGAATCGTTCTGTTTTTCCGATACCGCGGAACGAACACCATCCGTTCGTGCGTTTATTTTATTATTATTATTTTGTTCTTATTGATAATTTTGTGGTGTTAACATATTTTTTTTTACCACGTTATTGTGTTAATTCGGTTTTCGTGTATAATAAATAAATTATCATTCGTGCGCCGAATACCGTATTATATATTTTTTTCCTTTTTGTTGTTTAATAACCGTGTTATTGGTTCCCTCACCGACGTGCATTTGTTCGACGCTCCGCGCACCGCGTCACATTTATACTCAACTTTCATTAATTCAGACATCTTAGACCACATTGGAATGTACAATATAAGTCAAGATCATTTAGAGTTGTTTTTTGGTTGAGTAAGAGCAATGGGTGGTTACAGCAATAATCCTTCAGCACGCCAATTTCAATCCGCATATAAAAAATTAGTAGTACAATCACATAATATTGGTAATTTTAGTACTGGAAACTGCATTCCTTTGGAAAATATTGATATACTGCATTATTCCAGTTCTGATCCAATTAAAACAATTAATAGTTCCACATATAACTATAATAAAGATATCATCTCTTCTGAAAAACATATTGAAGAGGTCGATTAATTTATAAATGACCATCATGGTTAGACCATGATTATATTTGTAATCAAAGTTTGTATAATTTTTCTGATTTCTCTAAGGAAGTTATAATCTATATCGCAGGATTTGTTGTACATAAGTTGTTATCAACCATTAACTGTGATACTTGTCAACGAGCATTATGTTCAAAAAACGGAGAACCATTTTGTAATTCTTTAATTGCTATTAAAAATAAAAGAGGTGATAAAGGTTAGGTGATAAATGTCCAAGTGGTATCGGTGTTCGTCCTGGTTTGCGGTAAAGATAACAATATCATCCAAATAAACCTGGACGAACTCGTCCAGATAACCTCTTAAAACTTCGTTCATGAGTCGTACGAATGTCATGGGACTATTCTTGAGACCGAAGGGGAGGACCCTAAATTGATACAGCCCCCTGCGAGTTCAAAATGCTGAATATTTCCTAGCGTTTGGGTTAAGTGGTACTTGCCAGTAACCCGACTTAAGGTCCAAAACGCTGAAAATTTTCGCTCCCCTCATTTGCCTTATCAACTTGTTTAAGTCGGGCATCGGGTATGCGTCAGATTCGGTCACATCGTTCAGCCGCCTATAGTCTACGCAGAGGCGTGGTGAGCCATCTTTTTTCTTAGCTAAGACTACTGGAGCTGCCCATGGGGAGGTGCTCGGTTCAACTAGGCCCTGTGTTTCCATATCCCTAACCATGTCATCAATAATGTTTTGTTTCACTATCGGGTAGGGATAAGGTTTGAGTGCGATGGGTGTGTGAGTTTTGAGAATGATGTCATGCTCAATGAGCTTGGTTCGACCGACCCGGTCGTTGAAAACAGCCGCGTATTTGTTTAATACGGCGGTGTAGTTTTCGCGCGTTTCCGGGTCTCCGGCGATTTCCAAAGCTGATAAATCGGGGATTGTGTTGGGGGGTGTTGGGCCTGTGAGTCTAGAAGCGCTGTTACAAAGCCTGACCTAAATTCGAGTTCCACCGCTGGAGTCGGAATTTTGTCGTGGCATGTTTGTGTAACGTTCCTAAACGTGGGGGACTCATGCGAGCGGGGTAAGTAGTTCTTAACCGCGACGGTGGGTCTTTGGTGAATGGGGCGAACCGCCATTACCAAGATGTCCTCGTCGATTACCTCTGTGCTCGGAGGCCGCGCCACTGGAGCAGGCGAATTTTCCGAAAGGGGGGACCGAGTGTGCTTAGTCCGTCCCTTGTTGTTTTTGGTGACAACCGTTCCGTTTCCTATTACCTTTGTCCCTACACCTAAGACTTCCCCTGAAGCCGGATGACTACCACCTTTGGGGTGATAGGTATGATTGGGGTGGTGTAGGTTTGGGATTTGAGGGACGCAACCGACTTGTTGATGTCGGGCGTACGTTGGAACGTCGGAATTTGTGATGGACGCCGTGGTGCTTTGAGCAACCACGGGTGGATTGACGGAGGATATTAAATTTAAATATTTACGAAATTGCATAAAATAGCGATTTATTCTCGAACGATTTTAAATATTTGTTATAATTCAAAAAGTATACTCGTAAGTCGCAGATTTTTTAAATCAGCAATACATTTTTGTTATACTTCATGGTCAAAATTTCCTAAAATAAATCAATTTTTAAAGATACTATGATACATTGTAGATACTTTAACTATATTCATAACCTTGAAATTATATGATTTGTTAAGTTAGCTAATGTAACTTATGTTGAGTTGACTTCAGCTAGATATTTTTCCTGTAATAACTAGATTATAAATTAATTAAAAAAGGTATTACAGTAATAATAGATCTGTTTGAAATGAACAATAAGTAAAATCAATAACACTATGACACGGTCGTGTCACACGGATACCGCGATCTCACTCGTCACACCCCTTTGTCTGTGTAACATTATAAGTTCGATTATCAATCGGGACGCCCGAGCGATTAAAAAAACCAGTTTTGGAGACGGCGATGTGTCACGAAGCGTTCGCGGACGGTGAGCCGACCGCTGCGAACGACGACGAGTTTTTGTCTGCTTTTAGCCGTCTTCGTGGCCTTTTTATTTAATTGTTTGTATGTCTTATAATTTTACTTTTATTATAATCTCGTGCGACTTATTATCATTATTAATTTGCCATATTTCATTATTATTATTATAATAATAAATATAATTATTATAATTCAGAAATTTTTCTTTTCTTTTCTTTTTATAATTTATATTATATTTTTCTTTATTATTAATATTATTAATATATTATTGTGGTGTGTGTGCTTGAACCGTGACAACTATATAATAACTTAATACTAACTTGTGAAATGACAAGTCTATTCTAACATCAATAGAGCTAGCACAATTAAAGGCACTACAAAAATTCACCATTTTAAGTCTTAACTGCACAGTGCACACTATTTTAATTTTTATTAAAACTTAGAAAACGCAGAAAGCAGAACAATAGTCAAAACGTTAAACGAACAACGAATTTAAAATGTATTGGTAAACAATTCATACAATTATGTGTGATAAAAGAAGATAGCAGCACCATTTTTATCTGTTGTCTTTTTCTAACACGCTATCTCGGTTATGTTTACATTGGTCTTAAGCATTGTTATCATATAGAGTTCAATGGTTGTTAACAGTGTTTCAAAAACCAAACATAACCTAAAAAATATACTGACTAAATTGATTAGTTAAAAAGCTGATATAATTTCCCTCCAAAATCAATTGAGCGTTGCCTGATGGCTGATAATGGAAATTGCTAACATGTTTAGATTCTCAACGGGAGTGATGGAATCTATTGTTTTTTTTTTTTTTTTATGTATGCTGTCAAATAGCAATTGTTATTCGTTAATAACAAATGCTGCATAATATATTATTATATTCACTACAGTAATATTACATAGTACCTAATTGTAATTGGTTTTTAATTCCTCGTGACTCGTGAGTTAAGCTTAAAATTAATCACACGTCACAGTGGTTTTTATTACAAAAAGGTTTTAAGTTTCGGTGGAATAATCAAGTGATTGGTTTATTTATCAACGTAATTATTTTATTTGAATCTAAATTAAATTATTTCTTTCTTAACCGGAAATTGTTTCGTTTCGGAATGAAACATACTTGGTTCAATACCATAAAAATTTCCAATGAATTTCGACCGCCAACTTATGTAAATAGTGCTACTTGGTCGTGCCTAGACATTTCAATGGAATTATACAATATATTACTATCAATGTTTTACTGTTTTCGGTGAGTATTTTATTAGTATACATTTCAAGTAGTAATTGTGTGACATACTTATCTAACATAATAATTTACCTATATTTTCAGGTTCTATAATCCTGGTGATGATCCATCGTGTTTTAAAAGGATGTGAATTCCAAAACTGTACTTATTTATATGTATATACATTATCAGGCCAAAATAGTTGTTACTGTTACTACCAGCTAAGCTAATTTGCAAACAAGCCTATGTACTAGGTACAGTTACAGTAACGGTATGTTTATTTTATGCAATTTTAGTTTTAGATTCTGATTTTGTTTTTTTATTTTTGAACTCGTATTAATGTAAAAGAAACAATAACGAATTAGTAATATTATTGAAGTCTAATTTTATTTACAATTTCAATAAATCTATAGTGTTGGTCAATGTCGCTGATCAGCAGTGAGCCTATGTTTTTTACATTATTTAATTAAATAGGTAACTCCTATCCCCTTTCTGGACTTACTAATAATAAATATATTAAACGAAGGAAAGGTTTGGTTAAAATTGTCGTGTATCTTGTTTGTAGTTCATACTGTACAAATGCTCAAATGCTACAATGTTTTTTTTATGTAATAGTTATTCATATATTACATAATATGGTGATACTTAGGTATTAAAAAGTTATATTCAGCTGTTGGCAACTGTTTATAATTTTTTAAGTATTTTACTAATTGGAGCTGTGACACTAAGCAAGTTAGATAATATTTCAATTGAAATAATAAACTCATAAGTGCACATAGCTATTAATATTTTTGCTTTTGATGAAGAATCTTGTTCACTCCATTCGGAAATATTTGTCAATGCTTCTATAATTTGAGGTATTGATGCTTTAAAAATAATTATGCTGTCATGGCGTTCTACCCATCTTGTTTCACAAAGAATTTTTAAATGAGGCTTGCCATTTAAAATAGATTTCAATACAAAGTTTCTTTTGGACGACATATTAAAAAACGAGATAATTTCTTATAAAAGACCAACATTATTTCTTATACATTGTACAGTCGATAATTTAGAAATAGCTAAATTTAAGGCATGGTTTGCACAAGGACAGTGAACAGCATTCTTTGCGATTGATTGAATAGTTTTAACCTTTTTATTATTAGAATTTGCATTATGGCATCCAAACAACTTCTCGGGGGGGGGGGGGGCAAATGCCCCTGTTGATCCCCTCCCCACAGGTATGCCACTGACCCAGGAACTAATTATCAATTAAAACAACTGTTTGCATAATTTTAAATACTAATATATTCATTCAAAGGTTAGGTCTTACAGTCCATTACAAAACATTTTAAAAAGAATGATGAGCAATAGCAAGTATAAAATCATTGTGAATATTTTTGTACATTTAAAGTGAATATTTGTAATAATTTTAAGTTTTTTACTATAAGTGTACATTTTCTTCTTCCGTATATCACTTTTCAATATTCTTGTTGAAAAAGTGGTTGAACTATATCGGGTAATAACCATTGAAAATAAAATAAATACATTTATATTAGTATATAATACCCACCTAAATATTTGTATAATCAATCATAAACCAATTTAAAAATGGTTATTTCTATTAAGACGACATTTTATAGTATTATTTGTTGACTTATTTTTATTTAAATTGCTTATAACCAGGGCTCGTAAATTCATGCTCTAAAAAATGCCTAAATAAGTATTCATTTATGTACTCAAAATTGACAAAACATGCCTTAAAAAGTTCAAAATATGCATTTATATGCACTAATTAGAAATATATTTACAGAAATACACTTGCCGCTAGGTGCAAAGAACTATACATTTTTTTTGAAAACCCTTCTACGTATTTCAAATTGCACAGTACAAAAAACAAAATATATACAATACTTCAAGTTCAAATACAAACTCTATACAAATACTTATCAGCGCAGTTAAAATAACACAGGGCTTTCTCTAGTTCTTTAGAAGTCTAGAACAATACGTATTTTCATATCGGAATTATTATTTGGCTATTTATAAGCCGTGCGCGACTGCAATAACTAGTTTCGATGAATGGTGCGGTAAACTGCTCATGCGCGCGGTGTAATGGTGTTAGAACACTACCGCTGTACCCAACCACAGCAGCACCGTACGGTTACAAAAATTAATTTTTTTTTTTTAAACATGTCTCAGGAGAATCATTCTCATTTGGGCTACACTAATCGTACAGAGGCCAAATTTCGTCAATGTAAAGATGAGAATATTTTCTGTGTTTGTATGTGAGCTTTAACGTGTATTCAATCGTATTATATTAGCATTAAAAAACTATAAAAAAAACTTAATATTTCAACAGTTAATATATATGAGCGTATCAACGCTACCCCAATTAACCCACATATAAACACGGATAATATTGTTGTCCTTAAGTGGTCGAAATTTGATTTCTGGGAGATAACTACAGACCGAATGAGAGCGATTCTCCTAAAACATGTTTTTAGGTGGCAAAAACGGGTGTGTGGCGTCCTCTTAAGTTTTTTGTTTTCATTTTCTAAAAGTTTCAAATAACAATATGATATACTATACCTAACGCTTACATTTAATCAGTAATTAATAACAGTATTTGTAATTTACATTAGTAAGATTAGTTAATTGATAATTTTTAAATAATTACATTGGAGTCACTTCGTCTACAATACTTTCATCCGAAATTTTGGATTTGGTTATTAATTTTAGAAAAAATAAATTTGAAATAGGCATGTATATTTAAATTTGTAAGGTAGGTTTAATCAAAATAAGTTGTTTAATTGTTTAAAAGCACTTGTGTTTTCCAATGTTAATTGTTGATTACCTACTGAAAGTATAATTATTTAAAAATTCTCTTCTTAGGGTTATATAATACATTAAGAATTATTTTTGTTTAAATGCGTGTCTGTGACTACTTAATCTGTGGCAATCTTTACACGATAAAGGTGGGTCGGTCGCGACTGACCGAATCAAAATGAACGAATCATTCAAGTGATCGAATCGCGACCGAATGATTTACCAAAAAGTATTCGGTCTTTCGGTCTTTCGGTCAAATCGATCTTTAGGTCGTTTAACAGTTTTAAATGAAACTTTTCTTTCAGATGGAATCGGATCGGATCGATTCGAATGGAATTTATTTTTTAACACACTGTTAAGTACGTTGGTCACACTTACGAGTTACGACATTTTCACTTACAACTTGCAGTATAATATTTATAGTATTTATAGTATATATTATACAACCAGCGTTCAGCAATGCTGCCATACTGATATTATTATCACGTATTACGTATTTACCTATTATTATTTATTAATATTATATTATTATATGGACGTCCTCACGACTCACGAGATAGATTCAAATCGCCCATCACTAAATTAATGGTTTTATCGATCATTGATCCATTTTTAGGTAATCAGTTATCAGTTATCACTAATTATTCACTATTTTACTAATCACTAATCAGTAATGAGTAATTATAATCAATACTATATTATTTGTTAAGTATTTATAATTTATTATTGTTATTATTGTTATTGTTTTACTGTGTTACTTCTTACTAGTTATTAATTTACTATAGGTTCCTACGTTATTATATTGTATTTTATATATTATAAGGCTGTTAAATGTTAATTAATTGTTAATATTGTTAGTTACACTTATAACCACAGAGGAAAGAGCTAAGGATGCAGACCGACAAAATGACAAATACCATTTTGTATTTAATATGCATTCCGAACCATGTAAGTACTTTTAACATTATTTAGGACCGTTCTGTAAGTACAGGGGAAATTATGCGAGTTTATAATTATTGTAACTATCAAATATAAAACCATTCAGTTACTTTTTTAATTTTCAATAAAAAAAATTTAAATAACCTGTTAATAAAATAAAACATAAATTTTCCTTTTTACATGTTGAACTCATTAATTTATAACAATTTTAAATAAATATATAAATAAAAATAGACTTTAATCTAAATTATGATTTAGGAACAACAACTTTTCAACTTTGTCAGTCGTGAGTCTTGACCGTCTCTCCGTCAACACCATGCCAGCCTTAGAGAAAATGCGCTCGCATGGAACTGATGTGGCTACAACGCATAACCTACGACAAACTAATTGGTATAGTTTTGGATAAATTAGCTTACGTTCATTCCACCAAACTAATGGATCTTCTGTTCTTTTTAATAAAGGTTCAGCAATGTATCGATCCAATTCTAATATACCAGCTACTGTCACATTCGAACCACCACTTACTGCAATAACTCTAGTATCAAAATCCTTCCAAATAGTCTCCGGTCCAGAAAGTGGACCAATACCTAATGTTGCTTCTGGACCTTGAGCGTCTTGTCCGATAGGTACGTTTTGCACTTTCCTTGATAAAGATTGATATGCCGATTGGTATTTTTGATCATTTGGAAATCCTTGTTTTTTGAAGCGTGGATCTAATAATATTGATTGCATCACAACTTCATTATTTTCAAGCTGGTCAAATCTTGAATGCAATTTCTCTTTAAGAATTTTTGCCACTGAACAAATTTCAGTTGGCATTGTACGGTTATTAGTGAACCCTGATACATAGTTGACCATCGCCATTGAAAATATTGTTACTTTAGATATAGATATATAATTCTCTGAGCTTATTTCATTAGTCACATCATAAAATATTTTTAATAATTGACATAGCACTTTCAATACATTCCACTCATCAAATGTGATAGTGTTTAGATCATTATAAATAATGGCTAATGTGGATAACACTGGATCCTTTATTTTCAAAATTCTATCGACCATGTCATATGTAGAATTCCACCTGGTAGGACAGTCCTGCTTCAACTTTAAAACAGAATAACCACCTTGTGTCTGAATTTCATTTAGACGAGACAATGCGTAAGTACTGCGTTTGAAATATTCGACAATGGCCTTTACTTTATTTAATATTAATTTCACTGCCTCTAGCCCAGATTGCACTATCAAATTGATGCTATGAGCAAAACATGGAAAATGTCTCCACTGGCATAATCGAACAGCTGCAACTATATTAGCAGCATTATCACTGACAATCATAGTGATTTTATTGTCTAATCCCCATTTATTCACCTGCTCTTTAAGGAGAGAAGACATTTCAACAGCTGTGTGTCTGGCTGTGAAATGTTGACAACTAATCAGAATTGATGACATCTTCGTATCATCATCGATATAATGTGCAGTAACAGCTACGTAAGATTCATTATTAATTGAAGTCCAAGCGTCAGTTGTCAAGCAAACTGCTGTTACATTTTTTAATTTATTTTTAATATTATCAACAGTATTTTCATATAACTGAGGCAAAAGGCTATTGGATACTGTTTTTCTACTGGGAAGAATATAACCCGGTGCCAACATCTGTATTAAATTTTTAAATTATTTTTCTTCTACGAGACTAAAAGGATGGTAATGTTTAATGATTAATTTTGCTATTTGAGAATCTATTTTTTTTGATTTTCAAATGGATACTGGTTTTTGTACATAGGAATTTATGGAAGTCTGAACGGGTCTAATATTGGTTGGTGTTACTGATATCAAAATTTGTGTGGAAGTATTTGATGCTGGCATTCCCGAAGTAGATGGTTCATCTATATTATGTTCCTCAATATGCTCAGTCATGGTATTTGAACTATTTGAAGAATGATGGCGTGCTGTTCGATCAAGTGGCACTGTTATGTGCTTGGTTTTCATGTGTCTCAATAAATTGCCACTTGAACCACCACCATAACTTATTTTGTTCGAACAATAACTACATTTAGCATACTTTTGGTCTACTATTGTAAAATGGTTCCAGATGGAGCTTCTTTTTTTTTGAAAGCATTATTAAGTTGTTTTACCTTGTTAATAAACATAACAATATTTATTTATTTGATCTACATACAAGCAACATAAGATTTACTACAAGGGAGTAGGTATCAACTTATAAGGTAAAATGTAAAATGTATTATTATTATAAATTTGGGTTGTTAATATAAAAATAAATATTATTTAATATTGTGTTAGTATTGAAAATTGTATTTAGCATATTAGATTATATGTATTTTGTAATATTTTTAAAAAAAAAGATCAATTTAATAACTTTAAAAGCTATTTAAATAAAGATTTTTTAGCATGTTTGTTTTGTAAATGTTAACATAATTAAATAAGGGAAAAATATGATAAATAATACCATGTATATCATGGGCGTAACTCGGAAAATTTTTATAAGGGGGCAAAAATTATTTTATGACAATATACCGTATACTCAAAGATACTTGGAGACTAAATATACCTAATAAATTCATTTTACAAAATATCAAGGGGAGCAGTTATCCCCTCTCACCACCCTCCACAGTTTACGCCTATGATTTATAGTATAATATCAACTATTTAACACAATTTGTTTATACAGTTATACTACACTTTTTACTTATACTTACTTTTATGATTTACTTGGTAAAAAATACTTAAAAAATAACATACAACTTTAACAATAATATGATAATAATAATGATTCTACCATAACCATATTATTATCAAGTCTTTAGTCTATTATTGCGGAAAACAATAATAATTATTATCTTATAGACAGTATCGAATGTATCGATTATTGATAATCACTAGTCACAACTACTGAGTTGTACTGATTTACTCAGTTATGTTAATAATAATTACATCTCGTGACTAAAATATTTTATAATATAATCTATGCCCTGTGGTGAATGGTGATATCTACATTCAGTATACCAACTAAGGTTTTGTAAGGTATTTAAGAAAACACAAGTCTATAAATCATAATAGTAATCATAGGTAGTAAATTATATTAAATATATACAATAATTGAATAATCTAATGCCGTGATAATTATCATGGTTTATGATAACAACCGTGGCGTTTTACTACAAACAGTACAAACTATAATCTACAACATTATATTATAATCAATCTCTGTCACTGATTGACTGATTCATATTTCATAAGAAAATTGATTCACTTAATGATAAGAACGATATTTGATACAAGACCGAAATGACTGATATGACCGAATCATTTGACCGAATCACTTGACTGATTCGATTCAAATGATTCGAATCATTCAAACGACCGAAAATTCCCACCTCTATTACACGATTCATATTTCCTTTGCCGCCGCCCGGTACCTATGTTTTAGTTGTAACTGATTATTATATTGTTTTAGTGTTGGTACAGATGTTATCTATGCACGAGTATGCACTATGCACGTTATGTCAATGCTATCGACAAATCGAAAAATGACGATCATGATTTTTCCATCAAAACCCATTTTGCATAAAAATTCACACACCTCGTAGATTTTTCAGATTTCCGTAATTATTATTTTTTTGTTACGTTTAGGAATATTTTATATATGCCGCATTGGTCTTTGATTTGTGAATTGTGATACGTTGCCACTTTCAACATTAAAAATTTTTCTTTACAAACGTGTAGATTTAAGTTATTGTGTGGTTTGTTCACACATTAATCCATATCACACTAATTCTAGTAAAATGTATACTTAATTATTTTTATAAAATTATCCTATTTTATTGTCGTTTATCGTGATTCAATGCTGGTCGTAATCAAAGAACTTCATTGAACTTTGAAATTGCGAGTTTTATCTTAATTGCCGACACGCGCAAAGAAATGAAACAGATTACCAAAATACTGGGTTTTCTTTAAATATATATATATACCTTCATAGTTCATATAGTTATTGGCATTAAATCGACTAATTCTGATTTTATTTCTGATTTCGAATCACGCTGCTTGCAGCGTTTGATGTGGAAGGTACTCCGTGCGATTTACTTTTGTCTTTCCGCCAATAATATATTACATCGTGTATTTGGTGAGTAACAACTAAAATTTATATTTTAAATATTTAAGTTAAATATTGTTTAAGTTTTTATGTACGGAAAATAAATATATTTATTAAACTGTATAATAAGGTAATTTTAATCAAAATTCGATTCATACAAATCTTAATCTAACATCTAACTAGGTACATCTACAAATTTTAATTAGATATTAACTATATATATAGGTTATTCATTTTTATTTCAATCGATACTTGCAGTGATATTAAATAATTGAAACCATTGTAATATTAATACCGTTATTAATCTTATTATGAAAAGCAATATATTTCAAAGGTTTTTATGAATATTATATACATTATATTATATACATATTTACAAAATAAATTTGACTAAATACTAAATTTTAAAAATTATAAATTAAAATTATTAATAATTTAATAATTATTATTATTAAAATATAAATTAAAACGCAAACGATTGTTGACTGAAAAATGAAGAAAAGAAGTATGTAATGTATATAATTTGATGGTTTGGGCATGTGATGAGGCGAGAGGAAACGAATGCAGTAAGAGTGGTTATGAAGATGGACGTTGAAGAGAAAAGAGGATGAGGAAGACCAAAAAAGAGATAGTTGGAGACTTTGGAGAATGACATGAGGGCTGTCGGTGTGTGCAGAGAAGATGTGATTGACCGAGTAAAGTGGAGGTGTAGGACAAGGGTGGCCGACCCCAAATAGTTGGGAGGAAGGCGAGGCAAAAGAAGAAGAAGAAGAATGTATTTTATACTTTAACGGATATCAAACTGAAATTGTATAGAATAACTAGATTGTCTATGAAATAACTAGTTAAAGTACAGTTTTCATGTATTATTTCATACTTTAACTAAAATTCGTAGGTAATTCATGAACTACCTAGTTACCTATTTCATAAAATAACGGAATTCAACACTTTAGCTGTAACATATATATATATATATATATATATATATATATTTATCTATAAGATAACGTTTATACATCTATACATCTGTCACGGAATTTCCTATTGTAAAATATTTTGTTTTATTAGGTCGAATTATATTTATCAAGAGTGTCGATAATCGGCATGTATAACAAACTTCCGAGTAAAATTTAAAATATTTTATTAAATATTTATAAAATATGCACATTTTATGTAATTATCCTGAAATATGCAACTTTTATGCATTTTGATGGAAATATGCAAAAATGAAAGAAATATGCAATAAAAGAAATTAATAGCAGAATCTACTTATTACGAAATATCGAGATATTTAATCAGAATTGTTATATGTCAAATGTAGAAGAATATGCATTTTTTTTTTTTTTTTTACACAACATCCATTAAACATTAACAATTATTTGCAATCGGCCACCTCAATTTCCGGCATTGATAATATATTATGTTACATTTTTTTACATAACTGCCATGACATCCTTCATGAGTAAGTAACATTTTGTAATATATCTTAATGCCTAATTTGAGTAGTTTAATCTTATTGCATCTCATGTTTCAGTGTCCAAGTGAGTGATGTGGATGAATTCCAATACATATATAATAAAAAAAAAAACCATTATACAAATGTTTATTGTTGTCAAACATATAAATATATTTACAGAACAAATTAATGGGATAGTGGATACGAATGGCAACGCTATTATAAACTTTCTGCCCGTTATCAATTGCAACCACTTATATGCAATTGACAAATTATTTTACCAATTCAAAGAGGCATTAGAGTCCTGGTGGCAGTATCCGCATAACGATATCCGCTATAAACACAAGAAGTACATTTTAAAATTCAATATTCCATCACATAACCTAAAAAATTAAAATATGTAATATAATACATTAATTTTAAAAAATAGGTTAAATACAAGGGTTCCTGATTTTGTTATACAAATTTTTGACGAATCAGCGGTCATTCAATTCTTTCACCCAAATGAATTAATCTATGACACAAATAAAGCATTAGTAGTGGCATATATTTATATATATTATGAACATTTAAATTTCAACGAAAATTTCAAAGTATGTTGATAATGTTTAGACATTTATAAGAGCGTTTTAATTAACCTTGAATCAAATGATTGTGCTTGTGATTCTCTTCTAAAGGAATATCAATTGTTATAAAATTAATTATTATTATACCTTGTACTAATGACTTACCATTTACTTTTCTTTAGATATCCAACATATATAAACACATAAAAATAGTAATGTGCATCATACGGCATTTTTTTATTGATAAACCTCAAATAAAAACTAATTTACACGAATTAGTTAAATTAGTTAATGAAAATTATTTAACAGTAAAAAAATACCACAGCTCCACAATATACAATCCTAATAAACAAATTATATTCAACTATATCCGAAAATTAAAAAATTGTCAAATAGTGAAAGAAATAATTAATATACAAAAAGAGATATACCTGACGACAGCTGTTTTTTACAATGTAATTTTATTTGATTGTCTTGTAATATTTGCAATGGTTCTTAAATTTAAATAATGTATATAACTATGCGATTGTTTCAGTTTCCAACACCAACTTCACCGATTCCTTCTGCCAAATACGAACCTGCAACAAACAATTTCATACTACGAAAATTTCAAAAAAAAACTTTCTTCATTCAAAATTTTTTAAATTCAATCAACAAAACAATTCAATGCTACCTCGTTCGATGCACTATCCCAACTATATGAAAAGAAAACAGAAGAATACAAACAAGATATATGTAATTTATTAAAAACCTTACCAAGAAACAAACAAAAATGTCTATTATCCGTTGATGAAATCGTTGAAATGATTAACACCAGTCATATTCATATTCAACCTTCAAGTGACACAATTAAAAAATTCAATGACACAAAATTTAGATTTTACAGTGAAGATTCTGAACTTCAAACTTACATTAAAGCATATTATCCATAAAAAACTATTTTTTTTTTGTTATTTACAATTATACACTAATTGTTTGGTCACCGGTGTCGAGATATGTTCCCTGTGAGTACCCCGGCACCGGTGGCCAAACAATTATTTTGGCACCTAATTTCTCCAAAGATTTCATACATTTTAAACTTCACATCGTATAGAGCTAGTTGCTGTGATAATTTTGAAATTTTTTCTGCTCATTGCAAACCATAATTTAAGGTGGTTTAGGGAGGGGAAGTGATCTGTGGTGCGGGGGGTCGGTGATATTACGTAAACTAAACAATTGCAAAATTGAACACTCGCTGCTTACGGATTTTATCAACAAATCATATGGAACAGCACACGGGGAGTATTTTCGGTTCTTAGGGGAAGTCGAAATGCCGAGAAATAAAACCAGGAAAAAAAAAAAATAGAGGATATCTTTAAAGAAAACTTAGGACCACTAAGACGGGCATTCGAGTTTCTAACAGCGACGCGAAACATATTATCTCACGTGCGGTCGCAGCTGAGGACCTTTGGTAAACACTCGAAAGACAATTTAAAACTTGAAACGGGGCCCGAAAAATCTTAAAAAATTAATAAATTAACGAAATCGTGATGAGGTAGTAATAAGCCATTGCGTTGACGTGTCATGTTATCAGATTATTTTGATAATAAGAAATGCGAGGCCACTCGTTGCAGGGTGACCGTAGAGAGGGAATACTGTGGTTTACAGGGACGACGGTTTTTTCAATTGCATTAACTTAAGTCTGGTCATGACCAGACCATATTTTGCGGTGGTGGTAGTGGGTACTACCTAATTGGTGAGCCTTAGATATTAAAAATAAAGCAAAGATTATATGATACATCTTTGTTAAGATCAAGACCTACAGAACATTACAGTATAATACAGAAATATTAAATAGGTTTTAGGATTTCTGATTAGTTTGGACAAATGTTATTTTTTTCATTATAATAAATTAAAACATTATTGGCAGTTGACACTTATATAGTAATATGAATAGTATTTTAGTTAGATAAAATTTAATATTGACCTACGTTGGTAAAATAACGTGTTGCATTTACGGTGAACTGTGAAGACATCTAATTATAAATTGTTTTCCCAATCCCAAGTCTGTGACGATTGACGATTATACAGGGTGTTCCTGAAATTATTGAGGAAACTAGTATACGCGTACTCTCTGGAGTGATCAAATAAAGAATCTTTTCAAATTTTTTTTCTATCTTCAAAACCTGAGTTTTATCTAATTATCTTTAGAACATTATTTCGAATCTCAAAATAAATACTTGTAAGATATTTCTAGAAAATTTCTCACATGAATCGATATGTGACATCGATTTTGGGCTTGTCGCCCGTTTTTCACGTTCGAGTCGCCAGAATCAAAAGATGTAGTGTGACACATCGATTTGTATGAGAACTCTGCAAGATTATCGATTGTACAATTTATTTGTTCTTATTTCACATATTTGTTTAGTCAACACGGTTTTAATTGTTAAATAATCGTAATTAAATAAAATTTATTTGAAATGCAATAAAAACCGCGTTAATTAATCTGATATGTGAAATAACAACAAGTCAATTTCACCTACATTTATGTTGCAGAGTTCTCATACAAATCCATATGTCACACTATACATTTTGATCCTGGCGACTCAAACGTGAAAAACGCGCGACAAGCCTAAAATCGATGTCACATTTCGATTCATGTGAGAAATTTGCAAGAAATGTCTTACAAGTATTTATTTTTAGATTCGAAATAATGTTCTTAAGTTAATTATATAAGACCCAGGTTTTAAAGATAGAAAAAAATTTAAAAAATATCTTCACATATTTTGTGGGACAATCATTTGACGGAGCTGCTAGTATGTCTGGAAGATATAAAGTTACAAACAAAAATAAAAGTTTGCCCCAAGCTACATTTATTTGGTGTCATGCTCACGGACTCGATTTAATTGTTACTTCTTGTATTGGATCATACTTAGTTGTCGTTAACTTATTTGGTAATCTAGAAAAATTGTTTGTTTTTATAAGTTTTAACAAATAAAGTGTTTCAGTATATCGCGAAAAACAAAAATTAATTTATCCTTAAACCAAGGGGCGGACTGACTCGTGTGGCGATGCGGTGATCGCCGACTGGGCCCTTTAATAATTGGGGCCACTGGTTTTAACTTGGGCCGATATCTAACTTAAACATTTTAAGGAACGTAAATTGTAAATTGTAATCTTTACAGACTAAGGAGTTCACAATATTATTACCTACCTAGTACCTACTGATTAAATATAGAAGGTGCCACCTAGGATTTCTATACGAAAAAGTGTTTACAGAATAGAAGGAAAAAATAATCATTGTAAATCGCTTCACTCAACGGGTTGTTTAGTCGTTATCATACAATATATAATATTACATAATATTATCAAGCATGAATACAAGGAATCAATCAAATATATAAATAACTTGGAAAGTCAGACTGCAGTGTGGCGTGCCACGTGTGCCTGTCTTGACTCTTGAGTATAAAGTTAGCCATACACAATCCGGTTTGCTGGAGAGGTCGGACTGCGCAGGCGGACTGCACAGTTTTTCCGGAACGTGTGTGTTACAAGTTTGCGCAGTTTTCGGAGACTGTGCAGGCGGCCGGAAAAAAATCGAAAAACGATTCTTTTGGCCTGCGCAGTCATACCGGATCGTGTATGGCCGTATGTTGGTATTGTTGGCTTTTTATGTTTATTGAAGGTTAGGTTTTTTTTTTTTTTGTTGTTGTCATTTTTACTTATTTTACGATTCATTACAACTTATTTAACGTATTTTACTATATTATATTATACATGTTTTATTAAATTATATTATATAATATAATAATGAACCGTAAGAATTTGGAAGAATTTATAGATTTATATAAATCATATCCATGTCTGTGGCAAACAAAATCTAAGCTTTACCATGACCGCCCACTAAGGAAAGCGGCTTACAAAGTATTAGTAGAAAAATTAAAAGAATTTGAACCAGATGCGAACAAGGATTTTGTGGTAAAAAAAAATCAACAATTTAAGAAGCAGCGTCCGAAAATAAAAATAAAATATGAAGCTTCTGTCAAGTCAGGAGCTTCTTCTGACGATGTTTATCGGCCAAAATTGTGGTATTATGATATGATATGATGAACTTTTTAAACGACCAAGATACGCCTCGAGAATCAACATCAAATTGGACACACAAGATGAAAGCATATCTGAGGTTGGTAAAATAATTAAGGTTTTAAAATTTCATGTAATATATTTTTTATATTTTTTTTTGAAATATTTAATTAAAAAAATATACAAATATAAAAAAAAATACTAATATACAAATATATCGTTTATAATAAATATATATATAATACTAAATTACGCGATAAACTTATTTTGCCATGGCACGGTGCCTTTATTACAGAAATAATTCATAAAATCTTCTCGTTCTTGTTTTGCCCTGTTTGCAATATTCCCCGAGTTACGACGATCTAAACTGTGCATATTACTATTTTCAACGTTGTATCCAAGCGTAGTTATACTTCCGTTTGCTATGTCTTCTTGGTAAAAACATTTTTGAGGCGCGTATGAAGTAGGAGAATTTACAATGAGAAAGTTATGTAATGCACATGATGCCATTACAATTTTTTCGATTTTTTTTGGTTCAATATTAATTTGAGTATGGAATACACGAAATCGATTTGCCAATATTCCGAACGCATTTTCCACGATTCGTCGTGCGTGACTTAACCCGTAATTAATTTTTTTTTTCATAACAATCCAAATGTGATTGTCGAAACGGTTTAAGCATATCAGTTCGTAACGGAAAGGCATCATCGCAAACAAAAACATATGGTAATTGCTTGAAACTTCCCTCAATGTTGTCTGCGAAAGGAATGTTTAATTCTTCATTTAGTAGTTTTTCAAAAAACGTTGTATTCTGAAGAACGCCCCCATCAGAAATTCTGCCATTTGTTCCAAAATCTGCCAATAGAAATTGATAATTTGCATTTACTAATCCTAAGAGAAACATACTATGGTGGCCTTTGTAATTGAAGAATTTGGATCCACTTCCAGCTGGTGGAACAATATTTATGTGCTTTCCGTCGAGCGCATCAATACAGTGTGGAAAGTTCCAACGTCCCTCGAATAATTGTGCAATGTCTTTCCATTCTTCTTCAGTTGTAGGAAACTGAAAAAAAAAATTAATTAAAAATTTTATTAAATTAAAATTTTATTTAATTTTAAAATAAAATGAATCTCATTTTTGAAATAATACCTTGTAATATGTTGACACATTGTAATTTTAAATAGATAATAAAAAAAAAAATCTCATTTTGATTTCAGATTGGAATAGATGACAATCTGGAAAATGAAGAAGAAGGAATCGACTCTGTAAATTCGACAGTTGAGCGATCAGATATCGTTAATCCACCAAGGGCAGAAAAATCTAAAAAAAACGATGCAAAGTTAACTACTGAGGTGTTTCTGTCGATGCGTGATCATTTTAAACGACCTAAAATAGAAGAAGATCGGTATGACGTTATTGCAAAAGGTTTTGCTATGAGATTGAGGAAATTGGAAAAAAGACAGCGAATCATTGCTGAAAAGTTGATTAATGATATCCTTTTTGAGGCTGAAATGGGTAGCTTGACATTAAACCATAAGTTCACAACAGCAGCAGAAACTACATCAAGCTTTTACTCGCGAAATCATTGTTCATATTCCAATTTTAGTACAAATTCTAATTTTAGTTCAAATTCCAGTTTTTCTGAAAATGGTGTCTACGTGTTTCAAGAAAATGATGATTTTTCTGGCAACACAACTAATCAACAACAAACTCAACCAGAAAATGCTGCTTGTTATATAACTAATTTTATGAACTGGCTTGAAAACTAAACTATGTACCTACATATTATAGATTTAAATAAATATTAATTACATATTTAATGACTTAAAATCAAATAAAAAAAAATATGATGTATTCATTACAATATTTTGTATTTTTGTATACTTACCGTTAAATATTCCTTACGTAGCACTCGGTACAAAGCACAGGTCTCTGGAATAATTTTTCCAAGTGCTTGAGATGAAATAACTGAAGTGTATTTTAAGTCTTCGTAAGTCCTTCCAGTTGCGAGGAACCTTAGGGTAACTGCTAACCTGCCATGCGGAGAAATACTTTTACGCATTACAGTGTCTTGTTTTTATATTAAAGGCGCAACCATTGACAGTAGATTACGATAAGTATCCTTGTTCATTCGTAAATAATTTTTGAAATCTAGTGGTTCGAATCTCAATTAATTTAATAAATTGACATGGCTGTAGGTTTTTCGTTTTAAGAGCCAATCTTTGGTCCATTTTTCGCGTTTTTTTTGTTTTTTGTTTTTAAGAATTAGAGCTAAGCCTACCAAAGCTATGGCGTCGTCATTTAGGGCTGACATATTGAATGTAAATTTAAAAAAAATAATGTGATAAATATGTTAGAGAATCTGATTGAAAAAAACGGCAAAAAAAATATAAATATTTTTAACATTCGATGACTCGCAGCTGAGGACTATTGGCCGGAAAGCGTGTGACTGCGTAGTCCTGCGTACCGGCAAATCGTGGCGTGTATGTCGTCGTCGGGAATAGGTTAAAACTGTGCAGGTTAAACTGCGCAGTCCGACCTCTCCGGCGAACCGGATCGTGTATGACTAGCTTAGACATTAAACACCGAATTTCCCCGTTCTCGTGCCCGTCCACAAACGCATTTAAAAATATCCCGCTTTACTACGCTTAAACATTTTATACATAATAACTGGGAAATTAAGTCATTTGAATTCAAGATATCGATGTGGCTAGCTGGTTGTCGGGTACACTGTTGATTGCTGAATTATTTTACTGGTATGTAGTATGTACTATGTACATTTAAAATAAAATTTCGATATAATTGATGGTAAAATTTTTAGAGTGTGGATTTTTATTTCATTAATTAAAATATAATACATAATAGTAAATATTTACGCTGTGTATAGAAATCCGACCATTCGGGTGTTGATAAGAAACCCGACCATCCGGGTATTGATAAGAGACCCGACCATTATTGATATTGCGCATGCGCTGGGACCTGGATAATTCTTAAAATAATTTAATACGTAAATACGTTATTTACACACCATGTTGGTATTGTATGAACAGTACTGTCTGTACTACTGTAGAAACTAGTAAATTAACCTAACGTGGTTTTCAAATTTTTTTCTGATCGAAATTTTTTAAAATGATTTTGGGTCAACAATTTAACTCATTTAATGAGTTGGAACAGCACTTGGAAAATTATAAAAAAAAAAAAATTCACGATTTTTATATACACGATTGCAGAACTTTATCAGTTGCTAGAAATAAATATCCACTTAAGCTAAAATGTACACCAGATGCATTGAAGTACTATTTTATAAAATATTTATGCGTGCATGGTGGGCAGCATAAAAAAAGAAAAACATGTACATTTCAAAAAGTAACATTGTAAATATAAAATATATTTATGATTAAAATTATGGTAATAATGCCCATTACAAATAGTTCTCAGATCTTGACCAAAGTATCAAACATCATTAGTTATGTATGTTTATTAATTTATTAAATAGAGCAATGTTTGAAGAAGTTAACCATTATTAAACAAAGTTATAAGTGATCAGGCCAACGAGTTACCAAGTAAATGCTGGCGAGCCACTTAAAATATAGGATGGTTATATGAATTATATGAGTGGTTGTATTTTATCAATACCCGGATGGTCGGGTTTCTATACACAGCGAAATATTTATATAAACTATGGACCTAACCTTGTTGACAACTTTTATTTTATCTTATGAGTTTTGTCATGTAGCTACATACAATGTAGCCAAATAAGTTATAACTTGTATTTTATTGAACAAGATATATTTTATCAATACGTCATATTTTATAAATTATGTGTGTAATTATTGTTTTTTTAAATATAATTTATTGGATGTATGTTATTTAACCATTGTATTTAATATTTTAATGCTGGTGAAGAAAATAATGATTTCGTAATATTTATTTTAGGAAAGTCCATATTTATACAAACTTTACTATGTGTACTATATTATCTACCTACTAATGAAATTGATAAAATTAGTTGTTTTGGTTCATTTCAACGTTGTCACGCGTAATAAAATAACGGGAAGCCAATTGTTTGGGCCTCTTAATTAACTAAATTAGGACCATTTTAAATAAATCGCCGGGACCTAAATTTGGTGACAGTCCGCCCCTGCTTAAACCATAGTTCGCTCCATAAAAAAAGTTGAGACCACAGAGTGGATGTCACAGTAATTTTCTCTAAGAACAGTACTTGATACTCTTGAAGCTATTTTAGATTAATTAAATGAAATTAAGAATAAAGAGGCAAAAGTTGATTTCAAAACTGGTGCAGACTGTAATGGCTTAATTGGGTACTTACAATCCTTCGAGTTTCTATTGATAGCTAATATTTCCAAAAAAATATTTGATTTAATTGAATCTGTTAGCAGAGCACTTCAAGCTCATGACATTGATATTATAATGACAATGGATATGTTAAAAAATGCTGAGAAAAATATTAATGCACTGAGAATATATACAAAATTTCAAAAAATTTACAATTCAATGAAATTATTTGCTGACCAATACAGTAATGAATTAACAGCATTAAACGATTCAGTTCAACGTCATAGAAGAATCCCACGTCAACATGATGAAATTGCTCGGGACGAGGTAGTCAATAATCCAATTCAATTTTACAAAATCAACACATATTTCAAAATTTTGGACATAATTTTAGCAGAACTGAAAAAGAGATTTAATGACAACTATGTCAATATCATTAAAGATTTATCTTTAATAACACCAAAATGTGTTTCAAGCATAATTAGTGATTCAAAAATTCCAATTGATGCTTTTTATTTAATTTTTAATATATATACAATTTTAGTAAGATAAGGTATTAGTGAATATAAGCAATTTATAAAATCTAAAATTGATATGTCCACTTTGGATGTTGTTTCAGAGTATTTGCATCCACGACAGTTTTTCGAAGAATCTAATGATAAATCTGACGAATCAGATGAAGATGAGGTCGAGGTTGAATCTGAAATATGCACTTCAAAAAACCAACAATATAGTATGAGTATTATTAACATATTTGACATATTTGTGAAAACTGGATTAGTAAGTGTATTAACTCCAACTTATTTCTTGTATTGAAGATTGGTGTAACTCTTCCTATATCAAGCGCTTCTCCGGAAAGATCTTTTTCGAAGCTTAAACTAGTAAAATTATGATTAAGATCCACTATGAAACAAAATCGTCTTAAAGATCTCTTGCTCATATCATGTGAAACCTATATATTCGTTGACACAGAAAAAGCAATCGACAATTTTGCAAGTAGATCTCCAGCCTAATTCATAAAATGTAAATTGTTGTAAAATTTATAATAAAGTTTTGTAATGATTAATATTTTTGTAATTAATTAACAGTCACCAAGTAAAAATGAATTAGATATCTACAATGTAGAAATATTCATTATGTAGATCCTACAGAATGAATATTTCTTTTGTAATAGGGAGTTATGGGGAAGATTTAACTAAAGCCTTATTTTATTAACTTAAAAACTATATTCAGTTAATATTTTTATGTAGTTAAGGCTGGTAATTGTTAAATAGTAAAGAACATATAATATAAGGCTTTGTAAATACTTTTTTTTTTAACTAACTACATCACCTACTAGTTAATTATGAAATATGAATACAATTTTTTTTTTTTTTTTTTTTAGGGGGTGCTGGCAAACTTGAGGGTCGTGTAAAATATTTGAGAGAGACACTGAAAAATGTCTGTCGGTGCCACTGCAAGTAAGTACAACTACACCATGCCAGTGCATTCGTCAACTGTCGAAAACTGATTGTAGAAAATACAATACGTGGTTATTATCACGAGTCACAACACAATATGATTATTTAATCATCTATTTTAACTATTTTCTATGAGAACAATCTTAAATCTGGCAGATACAGCATAATGATCAGGGAGAACAAAACCAATTGGGTATACATAAATAACCAAACCACAGAAACACGCAAGTGGCCCCAGAAATCCAAAAACGCTCACATTTTGTTATTTGAAGCAAAATAATCCGAGTCCCGAGATATGTAAAAGGTGTTTTGGAAAAATAATTGAAATTCTCAAAAAAATACTTCAGAGAAGTAAAAAAGGCTTTCTGTGCGTAAGTTGAAGCGATTTGGAGAAAAGATGGAATTTTAATGTTAATAAATAAGTGAAATCAATCCCAAAATTCTGTGCCTCAACTTAAAAAAATATAAATTCACAAAAATTTCAAGTTCTTCAACTGTACAAACATTAACATTAATAACTAACTCCGATTTATTACCATTAATATACACCGTTCTGTGCTAATTTTATTTTCAATGTTTGTACAGTTGAACAACTTGAAATTTTTGTGAATTGATATTTTTTTAAGTTAAGGCACAACATTTTGGGATTGATTTCATATATTTATTAACATTAAAATTCCATCTTTTCTCCAAATCACTTCAACTTACGCACAGAAAGCCTTTTTTACTTCTCTTAAGTATTTTTTTGAGAATTTTTATACATGAAAATATTATAAAAATAAACTTGTACAATAATAAATAATATGCTTTCTATATAATAACAAAATTATTTAGTAACTGGTGCCGCCGTGCTTGTGTGGTTTTTGCTCAAAATTGTCTCATAGGTACTTTCATAGAATAATTTTATTGATTGTTATACACGTTTATTGTAGTTTTTGAAAGCACTAATAATATATAATAAATGAAACTATTACATATTCAAACTGTTATTTCTATTTTTTTTTCAAAATCAAAAAAATGTATATAATTTCAGTTATTCATTTTTAAAAAAAATACCAAGATAAAATTTGATTATTCGCATATTTTAAGAGTAAAACTTTTTTATCATAGCACATTTTAAATTCTAAGTGGAGCTATTTTACAATTATGTGTTTTTTGTCTGGTTTAAGGTAATTTTTATTTAGGGTGCCGTAAAATGCTTAAATTTTTAACTTTAACGGTAGTTTCTGGTAGCAAAGTAGATGTAGTTGGTACATTTATAAGTAAATAATGTTTAATACTTACTAAGATTACCTGGAAAAACTAAAAAAAAAACAAAATCTAAGTAAAAACTAGAATTTTTACGCAAAACCAGTGTTTAAAGAATTTTTTTTTAAACCTTTCGAGTTAGAATTTTGATGAATGTTGTCTAGCATTCCAGTATGAGCCCGATATTGAATACTATGCTCATTCAAAAGTAGTAATTTGTGCTATGGACAAGGAATGCCCGCACTGCTATGCTCTCAAATTCAAAAATGAGCCAGTCTGGATGTGTTGTGCGTCAGGAAAGATGCAACTACCTGAAATTGAAACACCATCTGAACCATTGAACGGTTTACTTATCGGTACAGATCCAGATTCTAACGTGTTCCTGAAGTCAATTAGAACATTCAATTCATGTTTTCAAATGACATCGTTCGGAGCAACAGAAATAGTTCGAAATACTAATGCAATTCTACACTACGGATTTTAGTACGTTAAGGTTAGGTTAGGATTATGTATTAATTGATTATATTAATCCACCGTATTATGTCAAACTTGGAATAACTTTGATACTTTATTAGATTTAAATCATACACTAAGGTACGTACAAACAGCACTAGTTCCGCGATCTACCGCAGGTAGATTGCTTACCTGATAATATACTGCTGTGAATCAGAATTTTTATTCCGGAGAGAAAACTTAAGATAAATCTAGAACATCATCCACCGAATATTAAATAACGAGTTGAACAAAGTTAGAGTCATATAGAGTTGGTGTATTTAACGAGTAACGAAGTGCAGGGGATCAGCTAGTTTTATATAATTATTGATATATTGTATTTATTTAACAGATCCGATAAGGCTTGGCAAAATCATTGTGCAAGTATGGCCGAAGACGTATTGTTTCGAAAACAACAAGAATGTCCATCAGATAATATAAATTACGATGCAAATATTTTTAATGAAGTTTTACTTAATAAAGTAGTGAATAAATGAGTTGAATAAAGTAGTGCAATCCAATTTCTGGAAAAAATATCACTAATTTTGGATTAATTCTATAATTCTACCGAACAATATAGATCTGAATACCAATACTGAATACTTGCGAAGGACGTCCTATGACAGCTCCCGTCTACTACAGGTCGTTAAAAATGAGAGACGTTTAAACTCTGATAAATAAACTGTTTATGACGCAGTAATGACCTTTATTAATAATTACGAAGGCAAAATATGTTTCCCTTATGCCCCTGGAGGTACAGGAAAAACATTTTTAATTAATGTATTGCTCGTCAAAATAAGAACAGACAGAAAAATCGCTATTGCTGTGGCTTCATCTGATATTGCAGATACGCTTTTAGAAGGTGGTTTAACTGCGCATACCACTTTCAAGATCCCGCTAAAAATGTCCTACGATGACACATCAAGTGTTTGTAATATATCCAAACAAAGCAACACTGCTCAATTGATGCGGGATTGTGTGTTCATTGTTTGGGACTGTTTGGTAAACCTACATTGGCCCTGTTGGAACCTCTGCGTTAGCACCGTACTCACCGGGGAGCTCGACGTAAAACTTATGTCATTCCGTTTTTGTTTTTCGACGCGGATGTCTTACCGATAACTGCATGTTTTCTTTATTGTGTGGCGTTGTTCACGTCGTCCGCTATTGTCATCGAGGCACGTGATTTGCGTATAGTGTGTTTACGCTTTTATACAGCGGACAAATAACAAATATACTATTGATAACAATTATCAAGAACCTGACTACTATAACCCCGGATATCTCTCGTTACCACTACCTCAATAAGTGGTGATGACTCCCAGTTGATCCGATACCACAGTTATTAACAACAACTCCTGGTTGATCCCGAACCACGAATAGTGACGACTCCTGGATAATCCCGTACCACGAATAGTAACAAGGAAGTTGACGGAGGCGGAGGAAAAATGTACGGTTGACGAGCGCGCACACGACGATAGCATAGCAAACACGGAAAGAGGTATAATGGTGATATACCACGAGGTTCACGAACTTCACCGTCAACGTATCATTCGCTAATCGATCACAAAAAAACCGCACAATGAAGAAAACGTCGCCCACTGCCAATGACCGACGCGAGATAGTATACGGAATCCGCAGTATAAAAGCGTAAACACACTATACGCAAACCACGTGCCTCGATGACAATGGCGGACGACGTGAACAACGCCACACAATAAAGAAAACTCGCAATTATCGGTAAGACGTCCGGTCGACGAACCGCACAGAAAAACAAACCCGGAATATCATAAGTTTTACGTCGAGCTCCCCGGTGAGCACGGTACTAACGCAGGGGTGCCAACAGGGCCAATGTAGGTTGAACAAACAGGGACGAAGCATCATGTCCCACAAAAGCTCGGTTGAGGCATTGGATAGAACCTTGCGGGACTTAAGTAATAAAACTACATTAATGGGTGACTGTACAGTCTTATTTTCTGGAGATTTTCGTCAAATCTTGCCAGTTGTAGTAAGAGGAACGAGAGCTGATGAAGTCAACGCATCATTTAAGAGATCTTACATTTGGTCAGACATAACTAAATTGAAACTGAAAACTAATATGTGAATATTATCATCTGACCAAGAAAATAAAACATTTGCTGATGCTTTACTCCGTCACCGACTAACGATCAAGTCAATAAAATAAATGACATGATATTGTTAAAATTCAATGCACCAACAAAAGTTTACTATTCCGTTGACAATGTTTTAGGTACAGAGGAGGCAATACATTATCCAACTGAATTTTTAAATTCTTTTTCTCCTTCAGGGACTCCACCACACAAATTAATTCTAAAGGTAGGTTCTCCTATAATTTTACTTTGTAATCTAAGTCCACCAAAATTATGCAACGGTACAAGATTACAAATAAAATCTTTAAAAACTGTCTGCTTGTGTGTATTATTCTTACTGGCTGTGAAGCTGGAGAAATGGTCTTGGTTCCTAGAATACCAATGATACCAAACAATTTGCCATTCCAGTTCAAACGGCTCCAATTTCCCGTGAAATTAAGCTTTGCAATGAATATTAATAAGGCATAATGTCAGACATTAAACGGTGCTGGTTTAGACTTGACCATCCAGTGTTTAAAATAAAAATCATACATCATTACGAAAAAAAATATATTCCACACTTATATATTAAAGTATATTAAAAAAATTAATCAAATTAAATATCTGATATAATTCATATCAAACTTTTCACATATTCCTAAACATATATAAATGCACTGTCATACTGAAATCTAACAATAGCAAAGCCTTGCTGGGTCAGCTAATATTATATATATATATTCGATTCTTAATTAATTTTTTAACGATAGAATTGCATGAAACATCGGGAGATTCCACGACGCTCGGCTAACTCCATTCGTCCGCTACTGGACTACAAGATTTTGGTATCATGTCTTTACGCCGACGGCATCTACGCCGATATTAAATACGCCAATGGTATTTTTTTTTACAAAACGAATGTGTTTCTGTGGGACTAATAAATGAATAAAAATTTTGGAAAATGAATTATGTTATTAAATAATTAGAAATAAAATAAAATTGAACGTGCGAAAGTTGGCCGCTCTTGCATTTGTTCCAGAGCCCGACGTAGTTGATTGTTTTGAAAGACTCCTCCGGACAAAATTTTATACGGATAACGAAGACCTGATGTCAGATTTAGATTATTTTGAGTCCACGTGGATTGGAAAGCCCCGATGAACCGCCCTTGGAAGAATGCTTCCTAAATTTAAGCTGAGCCTCTGGAATTGTAACGAGGCATCGTTGAATGACCTACCCAAAACTAATAACGCCGTTGAAGGCTGGCATCGAGGATTCAGCTCTCTTTAGGAGCAAATCATCCATCTATTTGGAAATTCATTGAGGGTCTGCAAAATCAGCAGAACCTAAATGAATTCCAAATCAACCAGTAGATAGCTGGATTAACACCAGCACAGGGACGACGGTGTTATCGAGACACAGCATTGCGAATTAAAGAAATCGTTGAAGACTATGGGAATCGCGACACCTCCGATTATTTGCAGGGAATTGCTCATAATTTTCAATTCCAATCTTGCTAAATGGCCAAGTTTAGGGGACACTCGTCGTTTTAAAAAATGTCCTTTTTAGGGCATGAAAAGGCTCTTTTCAGAGCCAAAAAATAATTATTATTAAAAAACTAGGCAACAACGAGTTAGGTATTTTATTTTTAATTATTTAATAACATAATTCATTTTCCAAAATTTTCAGTTTCATATTAGTTAATTTTTATTCTTTTATTAGTCCCACAGAAACACATTCGTTTTGTAAAAAAACATACCATCGGCGTATTTACTTTCGGCGTAGATACTCGTCGGCATCTTTTCCGTCGGCGTAGATACTAGTCGGCGTAGATACCGTCGGCGTAAAGACATAGAACCAAGATTTTTAAGTGTTAAACATGAAAATGGCAGGGATGGTAGTGAGGGTTATTTGTAATGTACTAGTGCAGGTTTCTAGACGATCACACATATATTCTATTTTTAATTAATTTTTAAACGATTGATTTGCATGAAACACTAAGTGAAAAAATGCAAATAATTTCAATCGGTGTTCTAGCAATCGAACCTTTATCTGATGATACCATCATGAGTGTACAACTTCGCTCATGAGGTCTAATTTGAATACAATAGAATTTTAGGTATACCTAGTCATAGCTAAAGAAATTAAAATTCCATCGAGAACCATGGTGAAGAACCAAGCATTATTTAAGAAGACCTTGGCCTTGGTACTTATCGAAGATGTACCGGTCAGCGGTTGACAGACACTTTACGTAAAATTGGAGCGACACGAGCGAAGAAGTTGCAGTACGCGAAAAATGGTCACAGACAGATACTGTTTACAGATGAAACAATTTTTACCGTAGAAGAATAATTTAACCGTCAAAATGATAGAGTTTATGTTCACAACTCTCGGGAAGTTGCTGAAAAAATTCAAAGAGCAGAAAGAGGACAAGTTTTGAAACATTTTTCGAACCTATGGAATACAGGCAATATCTCAAGACGTATTTGTTTACGTTTTTTATTTGAAAATTCTGATTTTATGAGACATTTGCTTTTATTGTAGCAGAAATGCTTATTCTCAGAGTTATGTGTGACAAAAAAGGTTTTTGTGTAAAAATGGGTGATGTCGTTGTCGGCGGTGCGCAGTAGGTGACCACTTGTACTAATTTTGAACAAACTATAGTGACAGATATTCAATAAAATACGTTTGAGCACGCTCTTATATTGGAGCATCATATTTAATATTGTTATTGAGCACGCTCATGATTTTATTTTTAAGGTTACCAAATGTAATAACATTTTTCTAAACAGGACCGAGAACTCAGTAGTAGCGCCAGGGTTGGGCCGTGTTGTATGATTACATAAGTAATAATTTTGTTTAGTATTACACTTGGTTTAGTACTCCACTCTTAACATTATACATAATTTAGTAGTAAACACAGTGCGAACAATATGTATATGTAACCAAAAATGAACTAATTATTCGTATTTTCTTGGTAATAAAAGTTTTATTTATAATATTTTTTGTTTAGGTGCTATCAAAGTCGGACAACGAGTACATTAGATTTGAGGGAAAATGACGAATTTGGAGTTGAATTGTTGTCATGTGTTAAGTCTGAAAAGCGTTTTCAATTTTTACTCAGATGTATTAGTTTCGACGATGTTCGTGGTAGAGATGAAAGAATTTGGATAAAATAATGCATACGAGTATACGGTGGGTATTTGAACATTTAATTGCTAATTGTAAAAACGCATATTCAGTTTAGGAATACGTAACAATTAATGAAAAACAACAAGCTTTTTGAGGTTGTAGCCGTTGTAGTTTTAAAATGTACATTCTAAACAAACCGGCTAAATATGGTATTAAAATGTTTGCTGTATGTGATGTCATAAATAACTATACAAATAACTTAGAAATTTACGCAGGAGTTCAGCCAGATGGCCCATTCAAACTTGATAATTCAGCATCAAGTGTAGTTAAAAGGTTAGTAAAACAAATTAGAAATACTGGATGCAATGTAACACCTGACGATTGGTTCACTAGTGTTCCACTTGCAGTTGACCTTTTCAATAATTACCAACTTATTTTAGTAGGAACAATTCGAAAAAACTTCAAATGAAAATAAAGTTAAAATCGTATCTTACACTCATAAAAAAAAAAAAAAAATTGTTTTGCTATTTTCTACTATGCACCAAAACACACAGATTGATGAAAGTACAAAAGAGCTAATAAAAAATCAGAAATAATAATTTTTTATAACTGCACCAAAGGCACTGTAGACACTATGGTAAAAAAACTGAAAATTATACCGTTGGTCGAAAAAGTTGTAGATGGCCACTAACCGTATTCTATTCAATGCTGAATATTGCTGGTCTTAATTCACAAATAATATTTCAAGAAAATACTGAAATAAAAATGTCGCGTCTAAATTTTTTTGAAAACTATCTCGACAATTGATGGAAGAACAATTAAAGGCATAATTTTAGTTTAACAACCTATCGATTTTTAATTTTTTTTTTTCCAAAATGTGTGTTGTGTGTTAGGTTGCTTTATAAGAATGTAAAAAAAAAAAAACTTGGAATTGAATATTTTAAAATTTTTTTTTTCTTTCAGAGAGTGTGGTTTTTAACGCTTAATAGATTGGTAAAATCAAAACTTATCCAACATACTTACTTTAAGGTTTTTGTATGTAAATATTGAAAAATACCATTTTCAAAATTCATAATAAATAAGTTTTTTTAATATATACAGTTTTAGATGGAAAAGTTTTTAGTGAAGTCAGAGTTGTACTATCTGGCTTAGAGTTACAAGTATTACAAGTTGCCTAATTTATGAAAAAATGTAATACAGGTAAACAAGTAGTTACAATTTCATTTATAAAGCTAAATATATAATATATTACAATCGGTAGTTACCAAAATAGTCGCATCATCGATGGCAGAACACAAACCCATAATATTAAGATTAGACCAAATATATACAAATAATGTGTATTTAATTATTATAATATCAAGAAAAAAAAATATATTAATAGGTACCTACTATTTTGAATGACAGCAAAATGCATGATCGTTATTACTATCGATTACTTAGTCCGTTAAACTAGAGTATTTTGTTGTTGAGTTTTAATTTTAATTTGTTAAAAATTTAAAATGACATCGATCATTGAAATTTATGAAATATTTGAACATAAAACGAGTGAGCATCTGTCCATGCCGGTTATAAGTGTTTTACAGTCCTAGGGCTTAATTGCAAGAAATTATGTCATTAAATGTAATAAAGGCCACTTTTTAGAGTTGTGTCCTAGCACAGTTAGGCCACTTTTTAGAGTTGTGTCCTAGCACAGTTAGGCCACTTTTTAGAGTTGTGTCCTAGCACAGTTTATTGTGATGGTGTCGTTTGGCGATGCAAACAAACATACACCAACAGCAGCAAAAAGAAAATCAAGTGCGATTTTTACCAATCAATCCGAAATAGCACTTTTTTTTCAAAGTCCCACTTGTCTATACAGTGTGTAAACGGTAATTGAAAACACTCAATATTTTTGCGTAGAGACCTGCTAATTGAATTCTGTTTTTTTGGTAGTTGTTATGACATAAAAATACACATTTTTATGGTCTTAGAATTTTTTTTACTTAACTAGTCACGAGCATGCGCATGTCAACTTTCTTTTTTTAAACGGCAACCCCTGCTTTAACCACTAATTATTTTTTGCCTATTTTTTTAATGAATTTTGGTAGTTGAATCAACTTTCCAAGTCCAAAATTGACCAAGTTACAGCAATTCAAAAAGAAAAAAAATTAGAAAAAAAAATGCGCTCGATTTTCAGCTTTTTGATTGTTACTCTGAAAATAATTATTTTAGGATTGTTAAAGATTAACATTTTTTTAACTATTTATTATGGTGATATTTATACGTTATTTTAACTTCAATTACTGAATAATTTTCTCTTTAATTTATGTAATAAATCATAACTTATTATAACAGAAAACACGTAAATTAGTATGTTGTTTATTTCTTTACATTTAATTGATCTATAAGAACGTATTAATAATTAATAATAAATTCAATTCTTATTTAAGTTACCAATTTATTTAGTTAATAAAAATCTAAAAATAAAAAAAAATTTTCGTCAATTTTCGCACAAAAAAGAAGACTTCAGGCACGCATTGATCTCATCTAAGGTGTTCAGCGTAGAATTACGTGCAGTGTTTGCCTAAAATCACCTGACAATAATATCAATGCAACACTAAAAATGTTTTGGTTGCCACATAGATCTTGTATTGTGCGGTTGACGCGGTGCGCGGGGCGTCGAACAACACACGTCGGTGTAAAAAAAAGAAAAAAAAAAACGATGACACAAATATAATAATAATAATAACACTAAACGCTGTGTTAATAGTAATAATTTGAGTATATTGTTGTGCACTAATTGTAAAATTACGTGAACTAAAAGAAACAACAAAGTGACACACTAATGGGGCGTTCCCACGAGGCGTTAATCACGACAGTCAACCACGCTAGTCAACTTTCGTTCGTGACACTCACGAAAGCTTGAATTGATGAAACGTTCACACGGTTGGGGGTTCGTGCCGTTCACGCCTCGTATTTCGACTAGTTTTCGTGTTTAGTCACTATCGAAACATCGATCATGAATGATCTGGTTGTTGAAAGTTGTACTGTTTTAAATTCGTTTTTTGCTACTTATTTAGCAAAAAAGATGGAGCGCTTACAGGACACAATTACAAGAAAACGAAAAAAAAGACGTTTTTGAGTTAGAGAATGGATACAGCGAAGAAATATGTTAGGAGCGTCGAACTTGGTTAATATGGAATTAAAAAGCAATTTTCCAGAAGATTTTAGAAACCTACTGTGAATGACTGAATTTCAGTTTGAATACCTCTTATCGCGTGTTACAAATATTATTTCAAAATCTGACACTTAAGGTACGGTTTCCAAGGCGCGGCTAGCCGCGGCGGCCGATCGCCGCGGTTTTTACATGAACAGTGTTTACACGTAGTGCCTATAGACTGGTTTCCAATGCGCGGCTGCGGTTCGCGACTGAACTTGAGCCGCCGCGGCCGGCGGCTGTACCGCGACGAGAGCAGTGTATCGCGACAGCCGCCAGCGACTCTAGTCGAAAATAGTGTTAAAACTTTTCAGTCGCTGATAATAGTATATAGTATATATTATAAACTACCATAATTTAACAAATATTCTAGTATTGAATTATAATAATTATTGTAGTATTGAATAATAATTATAATATCGAACATATAATAATATTTTAGTATTATAATATAATAATGTCAAAAATTGTGTTTTTGCCGGAACATGAGGAAATACTTTTAGAGGAAGTCCGGAAAAATCCTGTTTTATACGACAGTGCTGATTTAAAGCACAAAGATATAATTCTAAAAGATGATATTTGGAAAGAAATTGGCAAATCTGGTAAGTAGTTTAAATTATTTTCACATTCAATATATTGGTTATTTTTTTGGTACATCATGATACAAAATTGTTGAATTAATAATAATAATAATTATCGGTTAACTCGTTATCGTATTTAATATTATACACATATTCATATTAATGTAAAATAAAATAATAATGGTGGTTTTATTATAGTAGATGAATGTAAAAAACGTTGGAAAAATATAAGAGATACTTATAACCGAAACAAACGTAAATTGGGCACAGGTTCACAGTGGCGCAACAAGCGGGGGTGTTAGGTGGTACTTACACCAGGGCACCCGACATTTTAGAGGCACCATTTGATGCCTGTGTTTTCGGTATTTATATTATTATAACATAAATTATCAACATTTGAATAAGGTAGTATGTGGTAATAAATATGAATGAAGGTATTTCTTGTAAGTCGTAAAAATTACGAAAATAGATTTTTCATTCCGCGGAATATTCATTTAGTTGGTTCATATGAATCATATGATATTATATAATATAGTCGTATAAATCGGTTAGCAGTCAGAGGGTAATGGTTGAGGACTAAATTGAGATTGATAATAGTGGTTTGATTACGGAGTTGTGGTAAGTACGGCAGTGTTACAAACTACGCGCGAAGACACTAATAGACGGAAAATAATTAGTATAACATCTAAAATTAGAACAAAAATATTAATTTTTGTAATATGATCAGTTATCACGGATGAAGGACGACGGAATCGAGGGAACATTTGTAATTTTCTTGGAACAATTGGTACCTACTTTATGTATACTATACAAAAGCTACCTATATTTGATGTTTTTAAGTCAGTGCAGTTGCCAATTGAATTTAAAAACCACAAATTATTAATTGTGTTTTCATAATCTTAGATAAATTTGAGCAATATGAGTATCCATCTGATATATGTCACTTTGATGAAAACATGCACTGCAGTATTAATAGATTTATAATATCTAGTGGACCATGTAGGCCAGACATTGATTTTCCTTACAGAAAATATGAAGACGGAAAATGTTTTCGATTCTCAACTAATTTTTATACAATGAAATTAAAATCTGGCATAAATGTTCCACGGTTTTGGTTGTGTTATTCTGTCGGATGGAATGTCGCTTATTGCGAAACATGTTGGTTGTTCGCTAATCGTCAATATTCCTACTACCAGGATTACTGGATCAAAGGGATCAAAATGATTGGCGACATCTAGCATCAAAAATTGAAAAACACGAATCATCAAATCAACATATCGAAGCTAGGAAAATTCGCTCCAAATGGGAAACAAATAAAACTATAGACAAAAGTATAGAACATCAATATGCTACTAAAATAGTCTACTGGCAGAATGTATTAAAGAGAATCATAAAAATTATTTTATCATTAACTGCTGGAAATACAGCTCTTAGAGGACATGAACATAAAGATAGCCAAGGAAAATTATCAAGTCCAGGTAAGCTTTTATGTATGGTATTTTATTTTAAATAATAAAAAGAACCAAGAACATTGATAGATTTCCTGTTTGTATAAATTTCAAATTGTTTATAATATATGTTATGTATAAGTAATCATTTTAGTAAATAATAACTTTGTATTGTCTAGGCAACTTTCTACAAATGGTTTATCTTTTGGCAGAATTTGATCCTATTATGAGTGATCTTTTAAATGAGAAAAAGAAAATCAAATACCTCAGTTGGAAAATACAAAACGAATTGATTGATTTACTGGCTTCGAGCACAAAAAAATTGCTATGTGAAGATATCAAAAAATCTCATTGGTTTTCAATTATTATGGATTCTACTTTGGATATCACTAAAATTGACCAAGTTAGCATAGTGATTCGTTATGTAAAACTTGATTATGAAACAAGAAACTTGACAATTGAAGAATCATTTTTTGGTTTTTTTTGTATTCAGCAACATGGAGCCATCAATTATGAACAATTAATTACAAATGTTTTAATGGAGTTAGGGCTAGATATCAATATGTGTAGAGTACAAGGTTATGACGGGGCAGCTGTAATGAAAGGATTTTACTCTGGCTTGCAAAAAAGAATTAAAGATAAAGTTTCAACTGCATCTTATGTACACTGTTGTGCGCATAATCTTAACTTAATAATATCAGATGCTGCAAAGAGTAACCAAAAAGTGTTAATGTTTTTTGAAACTGTTCAGGCTGTATTTAATTTTTTTAGTTCAAGTGCACCAAGGTGGGCAACTTTAGCTTTTGGTGAAGTAGATGCAAATAAAATTAAGCAAAGAGTCCTAAAAAAAGTATGCCCCACTCGCTGGGAATCGCGACACGTGTCTATTTATGCCTTAAAAGTGAGATTTATTGATGTTTTGAAATCCTTAAGCAATATTTCCTTAACAAGTCAGAAAAAAGAAGAAAGAAATATTGCAAATGTTCTAAAAAAAAATTAGAAAAAATTGAATTTGTTTTGTTGTTATGCTTATGGGAAAAAATATTAAGACCATTATATGGAGTATCACAGTCTCTTCAACGAAAAAATACTAATTTACATAATGCTTGCCAAAACTTACAAGAGGCTAATTGTATTATTCAAAATTTAAGAAACCAGTATGATGATTTAATATTAACAAGTCATAATATGTGTGATAAATGGGGAATTTCAAAAGATTACCACGAAGTTCGTTCTAAATTCGCTATTAAACATTTTGAAGAAGTCGACGGTGATAGAAGATTGAATGTTACGGAAGAGAATTTTAAAGTTCGAGTTTTTTTACCAGTAATTGATACAGTTATTTTTCAGCTTTCTAATAGATTTCAAGGATTAAAAGTAATAACTGAAAACTTTGATTTTTTACAACCAAGTATATTAGTTAATTTATCTGAAGATGACTTAATAAAAGCTTCGTATGATTTTACGCAATTATACAAAGATGATATAAGCACAGATTTAACCCGGCAGTTACTGTCAATAAGACAATTAATTAATATTTTTGAAGTTAAAAGTATCGAACAATTGACAATATATATTTTAAAAAATGACTATAGTGCATCGTATAGTGATATTTTAAGTGCAACCTTAATTTATCTCACATTACCTGTAACAGTTGCATCAGCGGAAAGATCGTTTTCTAAACTGAAACTTATTAAAAATTATTTAAGAAATTCAATGAATCAAGAGCGACTATCAAACATTGCCATTTTGAACATTGAAAAAAATAAAACTAAACAGTTAAATATAAACAAAATAATAGAAAATTTTGCAAACTTAAAAGTTAGAAAAATTAAGTTTTGTTAACATGTACATGTTTAATTTTTTTTTTTTATGAATTAAAGAACCTATCTACCTATGATATAATTTGTATAATTTATATATACATACTTTTTTTTATCTATAGTCTATAATATAATAAATAAAGAAAAAAATATATTGTAGGGCACCAAGTAATTTTTGTTACTAGGGCACCATAAGGTCTAGTTGCACCACTGCAGGTTCATCTAGAACATCAAAAAAAGTATGGCCTTTGGCAGCACACGTTTCATTTCTTGATGGATTAGAGTACAAACGAAGGTACATATTCATCATAAATATAAATTTAATAATCATAGTTAAATAATGTAGAATAAAATAATTATGCATGTCATTCCTTATCTGTACTAAAACGCAGTGGGGTATAAATGATAAATAATAATATGTTTTAAAATAAATATTTATGGACATTGTAATGTATTAATATCTAAATATACACTAATTCCCGCTAGAAAACAAACACAGACACATGAAGGCACCGAGACGCAAGATAAAAATGTAAATTGCATGTTTACTGTAATAAGATAATAATAATATAATATTATTGAAACATATTAATACACATTAGTTACCATCATCGGTCATAATAATTTACAAATTATTACTATATATTTTATTTGTTACATTCGATACTCGATAGTCGATACCAGTGGTGCTAAATAAAAGTTAAATTAATTTTTTTTCCAAATTAGTTTATGGCTTGATATAATATTAAATTAGTTCATAACAAATCACATATTATTGTTTGCAAAAATGAATATTTCCAAAATTAGTATTATAATTGTTTTTAACCAAATAATACTGTAATTTTATTTTTAAATATTTAGTTCTTCAACAAATGCGACTATGAATGATGAAATCAGCTTACGTGAAGAGGACGAAGAATCAATTGTAGTTATACAAGAAGAAGAAGCTTCAAATAATATGACCGAAGGATTCTCTTATGCTGGACAGCGTATAAGGTCAAAAAAAGATAATATGACGGTAATATTGGCAAAAAGAACAGCAGAACGTACAAAATTAATTGAAAAAATTGAAAATCAAAATGAAGAAATTTTAAATGCTAAAAAATGTGAGGATGAGATTGATTTATTTTTTAAAAGTTTAGCCATAACTGTAAAAAAATTACCACGACAAGGTATAATAGAGGCAAAACTAAGAGCATTAACACTGGTGAGTGAACTCGAGGAAAAGTATTCACACGGTACCTTGACACGGTCGTGTCTCACGGATACCGCGATCTCACCCGTTACACCCCCTTGCCACTGTAACATCGTACGTTCGATTATCAATCGGGACGCCCGAGCGATTAAAAGAACCAGTTTTGGAGACGGCGATGTGTCACGAAGCGTTCGCGGACGGTGAGCCGACCGCCGCGAACGAATGACGAACTTGTCTGCTTTTAGCCGTCTTCGTGGCCTTTTATTTCGTATAAATTTGTTTCTTTGTTTTTTTCAACTTACCTATTTAATTTTTTTTTTAGTTGATATCATTTTTTATTGGTTGCTTATTATTATTACAATTAAGAAATAATCTTAAATATTATAAACAACTTTTATTATTACTATATTTTGTTTAATAATATATTATTATTATTATCAGTATTATTTTTCTTATTTATAATGGTGTGTAATTGTGCTACGTGACAAATTGGCTCCCCGAGGAATCTCACTAAGGATTAAGTACGGGTACAGCGAAAATTGTAAGTACATTTTATTTTGTGCATCATAAAATAACTGCTTACGTAATATTTCGCAAACCGACATGTACTAACTTAGCTCGCTAGTTAGGAAAAAAAACCCCGATTATCGCGAGTTGACGCCTAACAAGTGTCAGCGTCGACGGAAATAGTTTTAATTGCACCACTTCTTATCTTCGGTTGCACCGACGACTAAGTTTTCTTTTGGTGTCCGATTAAGTAAATTTCCAGCACGGGTACGCAGCGACTACCTTCGTGCGCGCAAACCGGTCGACATCACTTGCGTCAAATTTTATACGCACGCGATATAAATAGTGTCACACTAAAATTCGCGTTCGTTGATTTAATCGGATGTCGGTGTTATCTACGGTTGACTTACCGTGGTGTAACCGTACCTTAATCGATATCGATCGCTCGCGTGATAACATCGTTGTTGACATTGTGATAACGAACAATAACAAAAACACGATGTCGAGCGTTTCGAAAACAATTTTTCAAATGTCCATCGTGGACTTAAAATCGGAGTGCGAGTTACGTGATATTTCCAGTGCGGGTACGAAAAATGATCTGATCATTAGGCTTGAACAGCGCATTCAAAGTGAAGGGTATGACCCACACACTCTGTTGTTGCCCGTTTCGGCCACAAACCCGCGCAATACACCACGTTCGCCACCCAGAGCCAGGGAACACCGAGCGGAGCCTTCCGACACTTCGGTAGTTGGTTCCGGGGACGCGTACATAGACGATGAGGTTCGGAACATTTGTTTTAACGCCCACCAGAGTGACAGACTGACGGGCGCCGGTGGATTTTGCGGATCGAATAACAGTTCGCCCCAGTATAATAATAGACGTTCCCCCCAACCAAGCGAATTGCCTAATTCGCACAACGTTAATACGGTGTTAACAAATAGCCAAACCCACCACCCAGATCGGTATATAGGGCAAACGGACAATTTCGTGGATACGAGAAATCCGTCCTTTAATTTTAATTTTAAATTAACACCGCCGCAGTTTGCCGGAAAGAAATACGAGGACCCGAAAAACTTTATCGAAAGTTGCGAATCGGTATTCCGTAGCTCCGGCATTCCGCAATCCGAATGGGTACGACTGATACAGGACCAGTTAAGCGACACCGCTGCTACGTGGTATAAAATGGTCAAGTCATTGGGTTTAACGTGGGACGAATTTTTAATCGAATTCGCGGACTGTTGGGACAGCCCGGCTATTCGGTCGTATATTAGGGTTACAACTTCCGGAGACGGATATCGTAGAAATCGTGGGTAGTCTTACTCGTGATGAGTTTGTCTCACTTGTTCGACTCGCGAACCCGCGTACGTTCCGTGATCTCCGACGTGTAGCAAAACAATTGGACGGACCGCGGTGGTCAGATACCGCCGCCCCGGACAAAACCGCCGCGAAGACATCGCATACGGCTGGTAGACTATTGGGAGGACCCAAAGACACTCACCCACCTAGGAAGGGGGTGGTGTGTTACGACGAGTGCGGGGGGCCGCATTACGCAAATGTTTGCGTAAATCGCGTCGATAAATCGAAATCGAGTGATGCGGATAGGGAAAAGAAATCGGGAAACGACCGCCGGGCCGACAAAAAGTCCGACAAGTCGACCCGAAAGTAATTCCCGGCCACCCCAACCTCACTAAAAATGTTTTTCAATTAAATTCCATAATTCCGAATAAATCTGACCAAGATAATTCATCGGTAGGAACCCGCAATATTTCACATAGATTTTCACGCCGGACTTCTATCCCAAACTCGCCAACATCGGTAGTGACTGACCAAGGAACACATACACCGTGTAGGGAGAGGGAGGACAAAGGAAGGGTGTCGTCATCAGAAATTTGCAATTTTGAAAACATTTCTAATGTGAACCAGAACACCGATTCTGTAAACATTTTTCCGTCGGAGGAACACCATATCGTACCACATAGTCATTTCACTGACGTAGAGGTCGATACTGGGGCCGACACAGGGGTAGAAAAAAGTTCCGAGTACAGCCCCACTCCTGTCACATCACTTGGAGAGGATTATCCGGGTATGGTTGTATGTTGTCCCGAACAGTTCGGTGAACAATTACCAACCCGGTTACCAACCTCCAGTCTATTCGGTTCTGATAGTATAAAATTCGCGCCGTCGAAATCTATAGTTACGAATTTTGATACGAAAATTTCTTTAAATCCGAGTACAACTACCGTTCCATCGGGACATTGTATGGGTGTCATACCAACACCTGCGGTCGAGTTAGAATTTTCGAGTGGTTTTGTGACTGCGTTACTGGACTCTCAGGCAGTAAAGTCTTACGTGAAGCCCTGGGTACTAGATAAATATGGCACATACTGTTCAAACGTCGCCTCTGTGGTGAGGTTAGCGGACGGTCGCACGGCAAATACGAGCGGTGTAGCTTCGTTTGTTTCTAAACTTTCAAATTTAGAAATCAGTTTTTGCGCGGCCGTACTGGATGTTTCGTTCAGTGATGTTTTATTAGGCCATGACTTTCTAGTCCAAAATCAAGTGTCGTTGGATTATACGAATTACACGATTTATATGGTCTCCAGACAACGCGCTTCCGTGTGCTGGAAAAGAGGAAATATTCCCCCAACCCAACTTCCCGATTTTTCTGAAGTACAGTTTACGGGAGACCCCGATTATGTACAGAAAATAAAAACAATACTGACCAAGTATGCTAATGTTTTTAGTGGAAGTATAGGCAGGACAAAATTAATTGAACATGACGTTCAACTTAATAATCCTACGCCTGTAGCACTACGACCTTACCCACGAATGCTATTAAGCGACAATGGCCCTCAGTTTACCTCGGACGTGTGGACAAGCGCACTCGACCGATGGGGGGTGGAGGGGTGGACTACCCCAGTATACCACCCGAGGGCCAATCCGGTAGAAAGGCGTAATCAAGAACTGAAAAAGGGCCTACGGGCACTTCTGGTGAACGATAATCATCGTTCATGGGACCAGAAACTTTCTTAGGTTCTATTTACATTACGCAACCGGAAGAACGACAGGACCGGCGTTTCACCGTCAGTTTCGGTGTTCGGACACGAAACTAAAAGTCCGGGAGATTGGGTGTTAACCACTAAGTCCGAAAATACACCGCGGGTACCGGTACTATCGGACAACAATGCGGTCGCGGATAAATCAGTGGGTAACCGGCGAGCGTTCGCCGTCGGGGACCGGGTTTACGTTAGAGCACATCCTCTCTCCAAAGCCGATCAGGGTTTCCACGCGGGGTTCGCCGCAAAGAGGACGGGTCCCGTCACACTTGGAGAAAGACTGGGGAAAGGAATTTTCTGGACGGACCAAAACCCGCCGCGCAAAGTACACGTCTCCAGTCTGAAACCCGTGCACACGAAGGAAACATCGTCCCGCAATCGGCCAATACGGATAAGTGATCGCGTGTTACAGTATACACTGTATCATGTGTGGTGTGGTACCACTTAGCGACTAATATAAATTATCCGTATTGTTTATTTTCTTTTTTTAGATGGCCAATGCTGAAGATTCAAGCCGGGACTCCAGGTGGCGTCCGAGCAGGGGACTTATGCGGCAGACCCTGGAGGATCTGGTGTGGCAGATCACCTCCCAAGCCGACAGTCTGCAGCAGACGCGGGCGTCGCTGGTGGCCTTGGGGGCAGTGTTCCCGCCGGACCAGCAACCGGGGCTGTCGGCACAACAGATCGGCGACGTGGACACGGCGGAGATACGGACCGATCCTCGGCTGTGGGTGGCGTACGAGCGCGGATGGCGCGAACATGCGCGAGCGGCCCCGGCGAATCCCCCGAACCCAGGGGACTCACGGCCGACAGCGGGTCCAAAACGCCATCCAACGCGTGTGAAGCGGAAGGCGGCGGCAAAACCATCGGCCAAGCCGGCCAACCGGCCGACGAGCACCCAGCGACCGGTCAACCAGCCAACGAGCGCCCAGCGACCGGCCAACCGGCCGACGAGCGCCCAACGACCGGCCAACCGGCCAACGAGCGCCCAGCGACCGGCCAACCGGCCGACCAACGCTCAGCGACAACTCGTACCCGCCGCCTCCAACGAGCCCACCTCCACCAAGCCCGCGCCCAAAAACCCGTCCGCCACTGTTCCCGGGAAGGACACCGCGATTGCCGGCGATGGTGGTCCGCCGTGTCCCCCTCCGTCGGCCGTGCCGCACGAACCGATGGAGGTGGGGGATGACGACATCCTCGCCGACCTCGAGGCCTTGTACCGGGAATAGTCCCTAACAAGCTGGAAGCTGGGTGGTGATCACCCCCTTCCCATCGCAAGTGTGGTGCTCGGGGACTCCCCGGCACCATACACGTCTCCTAGCAAAGGTGTGTACCAGCTTGGGGGGGGGGAGAGTTGACACGGTCGTGTCTCACGGATACCGCGATCTCACCCGTTACACTCCCTTGCCACTGTAACATCGTACGTTCGATTATCAATCGGGACGCCCGAGCGATTAAAAGAACCAGTTTTGGAGTCGGCGATGTGTCACGAAGCGTTCGCGGACGGTGAGCCGACCGCCGCGAACGAATGACGAACTTGTCTGCTTTTAGCCGTCTTCGTGGCCTTTTATTTCGTATAAATTTGTTTCTTTGTTTTTTTTCAACTTACCTATTTAGTTTTTTTTTTAGTTGATATCATTTTTTATTGATTGCTTATTATTATTACAATTAAGAAATAATCTTAAATATTATAAACAACTTTTATTATTACTATATTTTGTTTAATAATATATTATTATTATTATCAGTATTATTTTTCTTATTTATTATTGTGTGTAATTGTGCTACGTGACAACCTCACCCTAACAAGTATTTGATGATAATTATATTCAGACCTCTACACCCAGTACATCGTTAGCACCAGACAACTCTCAAGGCTTTACAACCTACAATATTTTATAGTTTAAATATAATAAGTTAATAAGTAGTTATTTTACTGACCAGAAAAAACAGTTTTTTTATAATATTATTAAAAATGTTTAAATATAACTTAAATAATAACTTATACAAAATATTGTAAAATTTAAAAAAATATTTTTTATTTTGTTATCTTATAAATTTGTTTTTATATGAAGTAGATTTTTACAACAATTTAAGATAAACTTATTACATAAACAACAGTTGTTGCGTGAATACAGATCCAATTTATAATGCAAAGTAGTTATTAAAATCCCCATGGTACTGATCCTTCACGATTGAAGTATGTTTTGAAAAGTTCTCTTACTTCAAAACCTTCAATATTCGCATATCCTCCTCCTCTTGATAATGATAACATGTTATCCGTTGGTGTCAATTGGTCTTTATCATAATCATAGAATGGCCGTTTGTGTTTTTTCAAATAACCATCTCTCAGCATATTATGTAGACAACAAGCTACCCAAATCAGATTATCACAGGTTGATGTTTCAATATTAATTGGATGGTAAAACACCCTAAAAATTTGACTCAATAAACCGAAAGCGTTTTCGGTTACTCGTCTTGCACGACTGAGTCTGTAGTTGAATGTTTTCTTCGTTACATCGTTTCTACTTGCTTGTTTTGTATATGGCTTCATAATATGGTGATGCAATCGGAAAGCCTCATCACCAACAATCACATGGGGTACGACTATGTCAGACCCAGGTAATACACAATCTTCGGAAAAACCAAACGAACCATTTAATACTTGTTTACCCATAACAGACTTCAGAAAAATTCCACTATCGCCTTCCTTTCCATAGGAACCTATGTCAACTACTATAAATTTATAGTTAGCATCAACCATAGCGAGTAAAACTATGGAAAAAAAATCCTTATAATTGTAAAATAAAGATCCAGAATTGTTTGGACTACGTATCCGTATATGTTTGCCATCAATTGCAAGAATATAGTTAGGGAAATTCCATTTGCAACTAAATTCTGCAGCTTTGGATTTGAAATCGATAGTACTTGGATTAGGTATAAAAATTGGAACTAATTTTGTTTTCAAAACGGCCAATGTTTGTTGAACAATTTTGCTTATATAGCTGTGACAAACACTAAAACCAAATGACAATGAACGAAAAGATTCACCAGTAGCCATATATCTACAAAAATATTACGTATTAATTTATTATTAGCCTATACATATTATTTTTAAACAAATGTACACATACCTCAAGGTAATCGCCAACTTTTCTGCTGCAGAAATGGGGGTTTTCACTCTATTTGAAGGTTGTTTCGTAAGATCGAATTCAACTAAAAATAATATGAAATTAAACTGATTGTGATTGATGCGAAAAAACTCTCGAAATTTTGTTTCATTTTCAAATAAATGTCTATTTATCAAAATTTCAAAATAACCTTCAGACACACGATTATTAAATAAAACCTTAGTTGGATTCCTTTTATTTGGATTTAAATAATTACGTAAAAATAAATTATCTTCTTCCTCCTCTTCTTCAAGCAAATCAATGATCATTTTGTTATTATTCAAAACGCACATTAAATTGGACATGGTTTAACACTTAAAATATACGTCTTAACACAACAAAATGCGAAGAACGACTAAACAAATAATGATATTATGTTTAGAGCCGCGGCGATTTGTATGTCTAGGAAACCAGTCAGACTTCGGCGGCTGATCGCGACGGCTGGTCGCCGCGATCGGCCGCCGCGGCTAGCCGCGCCTTGGAAACCGTACCTTAAAGGGATACACTATTATCACGTCACGTGAGCTCACGTCTTATTTTGCTAGCTCGCGTCACGTCACGTCACATGATTATTATGTAAAATCTATTAATGCATACTGTTTTAATATGTTAGAAACACATTACCCTCCACTTACGTGATATTGTAATATTTCATTGCGCCTCACGTGATATCATGTTTCTATTTTTCTATCGTTTCACATATTTTATGTTACGTGATATCACATTTCATTTCGATTTTGAACTTTGACTGGTTGAAAATTGAAGCTTGTGCTGCCGCCACACATAGCACGGAGACTTGTTGTTGAACCCATCCGTTTCTTTTCCTTCACGTTATCATCTAATTATTAATAAAACAATTTTCGTTTATCAATAAAATATATAATAAATATTAATATAATTTCAATAAATTACATAAAATGAACATGTATTTTATATTATTTTACTATAATTTTAATTGTGTACCTTAGACAAACTCTTAATCGTTCTCGTGAAGGGATTGCTTTTCTAAATTGTGTGTTTTGTTTATGTATTTCGTCTTTGATCAGATCATGAAGGTATTCAAATTCTTCTTTTTTCATTCTGAAGTACATGTGAAATCTATGACTGTCTCACTTAACTCTTACACTAATCGATTGAATTCCCCAAGTTCTTCTCGTCTTGTATTAGTTTTGTGAACCCATTCTGACCTTTTTTTCTTTTATTCACTTATAACGATAAAAGCAGCAGCATTTTCTAAATCATATTCCCAATCAGAAGAACTGGTTGAACTAGCACACTCCATCTTGAATGAAAGTCAATACACTGTGTAACCAAATGTGGCCAAACCACGTGATGTGATAGCGTGATAGTGTGTGACTATAGTGTGACCATTTTCAAACATACCTACGTGATGTGACGTGACGTGAGTTAACGAAATAACGATGTGACCTCACGTAACGTGATAATAGTGTGTCCCTACCTTAACATGAGACAAGCAATTAGTGCAAAAACAAAATTAGAGGTGACGTTACGGTATTTAGCTACAGGTGATTCCTTCAAAAGTTTAGAATTTTTTTTCCGTGTTCCGAAAAACACAATAAGTAAATTTATTCCAGAAACCTGTTGCTGTGACGACATCTAGGCTTCACGAACGGTATATCACGACTGAAAATCAAACACGTTTGATCTATCCACGCTTGAGTCGTACGCCGTTCCTCACGAAAGCAAGTTTAACGACTATGCGTTCACACAGAAGTGTACTTCACGAAAGCGTGGATGACTGTCGTGATTAAAGCCTCGTGGGAACGTCCCATAATGGATTGATGGTAGTCGTTCCGCGGTGTCGGAAAATCAGAACGATTCAAATGCCGTACCGGACGGACGTCGTCGCGACCGCTCTCGTCTCCTTTCCAGTGATGGATGGGAGACGGGGTGTCATGACGATGTTGCGTGCCGCGGTCTGGTGGTTGACGAGTAATATTAAGACGCGGTCGGCGACAATTGTTTCGATAACGGTTGCCGCACGGGTCCGCGTCATACCCCCCTGCCAAACCGCCAATCGCGGTATCGCTCCAGTCTGGTACACTATTGTCCCGTTTCTGTTTCGACGGTCAGTCTGTCGAGGATGTCCGGACTTCGAAAGTCGGGTCGTTGACTTAATGTTCCTCCCATGTGGTAACGGGGACGACTTCACTGCGTGGGGGCGATGTCCGGTCCTTCGAGGACGGGTCGCATCCCGGCTGTGGCGTCTAGTCCGCCCTGGGGGACGTGATAGGCGTGAAGAATGCGGGTTGGTCATCCTCGATATCCGGGAATGTCGGGAGTGGTGACCCGGAGTTGTCGAGGATCGAATCGTCGACTTCCATCGACTCCTCCGGGTTGGCGTCCAGCCCCAGTCACAGTTCCTGAGTAGGAACGTCTGCTCCCGAGGCCGATACCTGCACCGGCTCCTGGCATCCCGGGTCGACGGTTGACTCCACCGAGACAGGTTTCGCTAGCCGGTATTGTTGGCTAGGGCCCAACTTCTCGGCTCTTCACGCATCCTTTTTTGCCGTTGATGCTCCCTCCTCCTCTCCTTGACCCGTTCTGCCGACCGCGTTGATGTTGTGGCTGGTGATGTTGCCGGCTGTACGGGCTGTGGCCAGGGATCGAATGGCCCAAATTTGGTAGGAGGTGCAGGCGGTAGTGTCGGTAGACGGTCGATGTAGGCGACCTTACTCGGGATCCCCATCCACTCCGTTGTTGGTGGGTGTGGATCTGCTGGTGGCAGTCTCGGCACCAAGGGGCGTCCCGGGGCCAGTCGCACCCAGGTTGTCGCTGGTCGTTGTGGCTGGATGTCCGCACCGGACGGGCGTGGTGTGGCTGCAGGCCGGGGCGACGTGGTAGCTCCCACTGGTGTGGTCGGAGCTGCCCGGGCGGTCGGTGTCGGCTGGAAGGTCGGTGTTTGTTTGACGGCCGGTGTTTTCTTGGTGGCTGTTGCCGCTCGACGCCCCACCGTGGAGGGTCTGACCCCGGTGTGTGGCTCCCTAGCCACTCTTGTGCCCAAGCTCCTCACCAGGTCGGTGTTGCGGTCGGCCCAGCCTTTCCGGTAGGCCGTCCACAATCTGGGATCCTGTCTCAGCTCGGTCACCTCCGCTCTCAGGATTTCATCCGCTGTCCAGAGCCTTGATGGCTGGCCAGCCCTAGTTATGACCGCTACCTTGACCTGGTCAAGGATCTGGACCAGCTATTCGTCGTCCATTTCGTCCGGTGGGGTGCGTGGATCTGAAAAACGCGCATAATTGTGTGGTATTAGTTTGCGCGTTTTAGGCAAGACACGTGGATCTTTCTTGGCGGTAGCTAATCGGTTAGGAAAACTCTTTTTCCCAATCGCTTTTTCAACCTTACGGGGCCCCACCAATAGAAACGGTCCCTGACTGCCCGGTAAGTTTCCTTCACCCTGGGTGACTAGCTGTGATATGGTCGTGATACCTCGCAGGAGGCCACCCGATAGGACAAATTTGTCCGTATCTGTAGTGGCGCTCCTGGTGTTACGTGCAGGGGTGTCTGATTTCAGTGTGCTGATGATGTCTCGCGTCTGGGGGTCATTGGATTGCCAAGACACGAGGGTTGTGGTGGAAAACGGGACGTCAGCACGTACATCGACCGTTTCGGTTGTAGCGAAGATGTTATCAGCTGGGGGTTCAGTAGTGTTGGTGGGTGGTGATATGGGTACCCCTACTAAGTGCTCCTCGAGCTGATCCTCATCTACGGGTGGGCCTGGGGCAGGGTTCCGTGAAAGCATGTCTGGTCCCTCGTTTTGCACGCCGGGTACATGTATCGTGTGAAAATCCAAATTTGCGAGTTGGAGTCACCATCTCGTTAATTTTGAATTGTTGTCTCTTGCCCTATGTAGCCAAGTTAGTGCTGCGTTATCTGTAAATAGCTCAAACGATCGCGCTTCGAGAAATGGTCTAAATTTGTCCGTAGCCCATATAATTGCCAAGCATTCACGTTCTACGGAAAGCGGCATATCGCTTCTGTGTGTCCGAGAACTTTTTGCTTGCGTAAGCGATGATGCGCCTTTCCTCAGGTCTGTCACCCCTTTGGAAAAGTACTGCACCAGTGCATAGCTCGCTAGCATCAGTCTGGAGACAGAAGGGCTCGGTGTAATCGGGTGGGGATAATTTAGGAGAGTCATACAGGGCACTTTTGACAGAATCAAAGGCTTTCTGTTCGACATCCGTCCATGACCATTTCGCTCCCTGTTTAAGTCTATCGGTTAAGGGGGCAATGATGTCGGCATAGTTATTAACAAGCTGACAATACCAATTGCACACGCCTAAAAACCTACGCAAGTCCCTTACTTTTTTCGGTACCGGAAAGTTTTTTATGCACTCTAACTTTTCCGGTTGTTTGTGAATGCCCTCCGAGTCAACAAGATGCCCTAGGAAGGAGATTTCTGTAGACCCAATCTTACACTTCTTAGTGTGGCAAGTCATTCCAAATCTCATGAGTCGTTCAAGAACTTTGTCCAAGTGGTATCGGTGTTCGTCCTGGTTTGCGGAAAAGATAACAATATAATCCAAATAAACCTGGACGAACTCGTCCAGATAACCTCTTAAAACTTCGTTCATGAGCCGTACGAATGTCATGGGACTATTCTTGAGACCGAAGGGGAGGACCCTAAATTGATAAAGCCCTCTGCGAGTTCGAAATGCTGAATATTTCCTAGCGTTTGGGTTAAGTGGTACTTGCCAGTAACCCGACTTAAGGTCCAAAACGCTAAAATTTTCGCTCCCCTCATTTGCCTTATCAACTTGTTTAAGTCGGGCATCGGGTATGCGTCAGATTCGGTCACATCGTTCAGCCGCCTATAGTCTACGCAGAGGCGTGGTGAGCCATCTTTTTTCTTAGCTAAGACTACTGGAGCTGCCCATGGGGAGGTGCTCGGTTCAACTAGGCCCTGTGTTTCCATATCCCTAACCATGTCATCGATAATGTTTTGTTTCACTATCGGGTAGGGATAAGGTTTGAGTGCGATGGGTGTGTGTTTTGAGAATGATGTCATGCTCAATGAGCTTGGTTCGACCGACCCGGTCGCTGAAAACAGCCGCGTACTTGTTTAATACGGCGGTGTAGTTTTTGCGCGTTTCCGGGTATCCGGCGATTTCCAAATCTGATAAATCGGGGATTATGTTGGGGGTGTTGTGCGCCCTTTCCAACAAGCTGTGGTCCTCCTTCTAGCGCCCAGGTGGATGGTGCATGCGGCGTAGTCCCAAGAGACTTCGTGCTCTACGAGGAAGTCATGTCCTAGTAATACGTCGCAATACAATTCGTCCATTATGGTTGCTTCGAAAGGGATGGTGAGGTCTCCGATTTTGGCTTCGAAGGCGGAGGTACCACTCGTGGAGGTGGTGTGTCCATCCGCCATTCTAACCAGTGTGGGTAGTCCGTTGATGGGTGATCCGAATTTACGGGCTATGGTTGGGCTTACATACGATTTTTGGGCCTGTGAGTCTAGAAGCGCTGTTACAAAGCCTGACCTAAATTCGAGTTCCACCGCTGGAGTCGGAATTTTGTCGTGGCATGTTTGTGTAACGTTCCTAAACGTGGGGGACTCATGCGAGCGGGGTAAGTAGTTCTTAACCGCTACGGTGGGTCTTTGGTGAATGGGGCGAACCGCCATTACCAAGATGTCCTCGTCGATTACCTCTGTACTCGGAGACCGCGCCACTGGAGCAGGCGAATTTTCCGAAAGGGGGGACCGAGTGTGCTTAGCCCGTCCCTTGTTGTTTTTGGTGACAACCGTTCCGTTCCCTATTACCTTTGTCCCTACACCTAAGACTTCCCCTGAAGCCGGATGACTACCACCTTTGGGGTGATAGGTATGATTGGGGTGGTGTAGGTTTGGGATTTGAGGGACGCAACCGACTTGTTGATGTCGGGCGTACGTTGGAACGTCGGAATTTGTGATGGACGCCGTGGTGCTTTGAGCAACCACGGGTGAATTGACGGAGGATATTTCCGAAGACGACTGTTTGGTAATCGTTGGTCCAGTATTCGGCTTAATCGACTTACGGATGATTTATTTTAATTCAAATTGTACCTACCTTAAATGTACCTAAAATGTAAATACAGCTACAAGAAATCGACCTTTTCAGCTATCATGTGCTACTTCAAATATAGGATTTTTAATCAGCTTAGAATTGATTTCATTTTATTCTGCTATTATGGAACCAGTTGTAACCAAATAACAAGCTGCATCTGTTAATTTGCACAAGGTACATTATAATGCTAAAAATAATCTCATTAAAGTATTAAAAAATCACAGGAATTCTAGAAGTGACAAT